>MCJB01019181.1:128253-143300 GCA_002018475.1 Nicotiana obtusifolia | reverse complement strand
CTAACCCACCAAGGATACTATTTTCTTATTTAATTTTCCCGTTCTAGAATATTCAGGCACAGTAGGGACCACAGATTTAATAACGAGGCTTCCTATTGTGGTATTAATTCGGAATATGAATGAATTAATCCTACCACAATAAATTACAGTTTATTCCACTAGAAAATTATAATTGCATTCCTCAGTTTAATTTCGAAATCATTCATTAAAACTTATTTAACTCCCCGTGTTAAGATTACAAATACCAATCAGATAAATTAAATTACTGACAATTTAATTTATCGACTAATTTAATCCTTTATACTTCTGCTTAACTTATTTCATGTGACGGATACAAAATCCACCTGCAGGGTTTTCACATGAAAACTTTCAAGCATCCATAAAGGGGTATCATCAATCTCAATGGTCAAGACACGGATTCTATCAACTAATTATTATTTCACAAATGCACTTTGTCATTATTCAATTTACCAGGAATACATTAACTCGCAGTTGAGTCGTACCTTTTAATAAATCAAAATAATGAACGAAGCACATTGATCATAATAATTATATCAAGATTAAGAGTATAAGAACATTCAATGAGCTAGAGATGTAGTTTTATATATTCAGTACAAAAACACTTATCTCTACTTGGTCCGTTCAATACACAAAAATGTACTAGCATAAGAAGTCGGAACTAAACCATTCCCATAATCAAGATAGATTATAATTTAATCTTATGCTACAATCATCAAGATGCTTTGCCCAGTTTCATCTTTGATTGTGAACATTAACTTTATAACTTACAAGAACCGACAATTTAATCTTCCGCGCATGAGCTAAAGCTCCATACACTAAATCGTCTACTATATAAGTAAAGGGCACACATATGAACAAATGATCTATTTGAATTAAGATTTCATTGAATTGAATAAATAAATAAACAATTGTTCCAATAAATAAAACATAATACTATAATCAAACCACATGGTTAATAGTATATCCTAACAATTGCCATGGCAATTGTTCAAGTGGAATATTATTTCTAAGATGATGCAATATGCAGGGGTGGATGTTGCTCCTGATCAGGAAACATACTCAAAATCTAGAGGAAATGTTACTAAAGTGAGTTGAAATCGACCTTTTAAAGCCAAAATTGGACCAGTTATGGCTGGCTTCAATAGGCTTGGTGGAGCAGAAGATGGTGTGTGGTTGGATATTGAGTATGAAAGGGTACCAAGTTATTACCTTTATTGTAAATTACAAGGTCAAGATGAAAGTCAATATAGAAATAGAGTCAGAGAATAAAGAATCAAAGCTCAAAAAGAAGAAATTGCTAGAGCTCAGAAGGAGGAAATTACTAATAGGGAGACAGAAAGCAAAATAGATGATGAATTCCAAACTGTAAACAGAAGGAAGGGACCAAGAGAAAGGAAGATAGGAAGCACACAAAGATAAAACGAAAATCAAGATCAGAATACTACACATCAAAAAGAAGGAACACTCAGACCTACAAAGCTAATAGGGTCGTTGTGATCAGGGAACCAATAGAAGGAAACCATACAATTATGTTAGAAGAAGTTCAGGGCAAGGGTAAAGGAAAGTTATATAAAGAAAACAAAGATCAGGTCATTGAAGAACATGACAGGAGATAATGATGCACTTCAGAAAATATTGAGGTTCCAAAAAATAAGAGAGGAAGAAACAGAGCCAAAAAAAAAAAAAGTCAAAGGGAAGAATGAGAATGAGACAACGACTCAAAAGTGTGATGAAGAAGTACAAGCACCTATTCAACCTAATGAAACAGAAAAGGCTGATAATGCTAGTACTTCAAAAATCAAACCAAGTGAGAAGGCTGAACAAAATCAAAGTTTCAGGAGCAAAGTAGCATTCAATGAATTCCTGAGACTCAAGAATTTGAACCACTCAATAGAGTCACACATGAGGCTACAAACTATGCTATTGAAACAGGAGAGTTCCAGCACAATTATCTTAAATTGATATCTGGAACTAATCTGGACAAAAATGTCATGTCCCAAACCAACTAGTCATGATGGCATCTAACCCAACCCGCTAGGTAAGTCAATTAGCAACAATCTAATTCAAATGAGATTTACCGAGAGAAATAATGAAAATATAACTGAATTTTTTTGTACAAGAATCCCCAAGGACTGGTAGTATAAATCATGAGCTTCTAAGATTCAGAGTTTACAAAGCTAATATGAAATAAATACATCATATGTCCAAAATGTACATAAACAAATTTCATAAGTCTAAAGCTATCATGAACAAGAGGCAGCTATAACCGGAACGCAGGTACGTCTTCAATGCTAGCTCCCGCCAAACACAACAACATCAGCATCCAAAATCTGCACACAAGATGCAGAAGTATAGTATGAATACAACCGACCCCATGTACTCAATAAGTAACAAACCTAACCTTAGGTTGAAAGTAGCGACGAGCTGGGACAAAGGTCGGAGTCCAACACCAATAGCCAACAACAGTTCATAAAAATGTAATAAAGTGGTGAAAGAAATAACTCAGAGATATGATTCTCAGCGCATTAACAGTTACGGAAAATAGACATGCTTTTCAGATATAACAGTAAAACCAAATCCTTCACCGAAATCACCAAAATATGAGTGAGTCAGAAAAACTGTGATTTTTCCCAAAATCTTTCAACAATAAATAAGATGTTTCCTTATCAGATAGCATGAGGAAAGTACTTCTTTATACCTACATGTCGATATGCAAGTGAAATCATAAATGTCACCAAAACTAGGTAGCATGAGGAAATGCATCTCTATGCCAGCATCTCAAGTACGCATGTCAAATGCAATGCATCTCAGTGGTGAACTCATGTACTCACACTCTCAGAGTACTCAATATCACTGTCTCGTATTCTCACTCATCATGCTCAATACTCAGTGCACTCAATCACTCAGTACTGTACAAGAAAGATCTAGCCCAGGGCAGATGTAGCCCAAACATAAATAAATACTCACACTCAGTCACTCAGTACTGTATAGGGCAGATCCAGCCTAAATGTAAACAAATCCAGGGCAGATCGAGCCCAATGAAAATGAATCCAAGGCAGATCCAGCCCAAAAATTCATCGCAAATGTGCCCACTGTGGATGTGCAGACTTCGGAGGGGCCGATCCAACCCAAACGCTATATTAAGCCAAATCCTGGCATGAATCAATAAAGCCTGCTGCGGCATGCAACCCGATCCCATAAATATCACTCACACAGATCCTCTGCCTCACTCAGTCATCAATCTCTCCAGTCTCTCGGGCTTACAAGAATCATGATAATGAGCCCAAACAGTGATGATATGATGTATGGATATTGGGCAATAGAGACTGAGATATGATATGCAAATAATAGCTGTGACCGAGTATAAATTTCAAATTAAGCAATTAATTCAACATGTAACACGACCTCTATGGGTCTCAACAGTACCAGCATGTGGCCTAAGCATGATTTCTAACATGGATCACAGCTTAGTTGCTCTAGCACGTAGAGATTCTCAAGGTTACAGATAAGATTAGGTAACTACACAGTACCACAGATATAACCGAGATACAATTCACATGCCCGTCACCTAGCATGCGTCTCACTCAACACCAAACACATAACACACATATTCAGGGGTTCATACCCTCAGCAACAAGTTTAGAAGTGTTACTTACCTCGAACAAGCCAAATCTAATACCGAGCAAGCTAAATGATACTCCAAAAATGCCATCCCACGTGTACCGATCTCCGAACGACCTGAAACTAGCCAAAAGTAACTCAAATACATCAAATAATTCCTAAGGAAATAATTCCAATCGATAAAAGTCGAATCTCAGTGGTGAACTCATGTACTCACACTCTCAGAGTACTAAATCTCACGGTCTTGTATTCTTACTCATCATGCTCAATACTCAGCGCACTCAGTCACTCAATGCTGTACATGGCAGATCCAGCCCAAACATAAATAAATACTCACACTTAGTCACTTAGTACTATATAGGGCAGATCTAGCCTAAATGTAAATAAATCAAGGGCAGATCCAGCCCAATGCAAATGAATCCAAGGCAGATCCAACCCAAAAATCCATAGCAACTGCGCCCACTGTAGATGTACAGACTCCGGAGGGGTTGATCCAGCCCAAGCCCTATAATAAGCCAAATCCTGGCATAAATCGATAAAGCCTGTTGCGGCGTGCAACCCGATTTCATAAATATCACTCACAACAGGCCCTCTGCCTCCCTCAGTCATCAATCTCTCTAGTCTCTCGGGCTCACAAAAATCATGATAAATAGTGATGATATGATGTATGAATATAAGACAACAGAGACTGAGATATGATATACAAATAATAGCTCTGACCGAGTATAAGTTTCAAATTAAGCAATTAATTCAACATGTTGACACGACCTCTGTGGGTCCTAACATTACTAGCATGTGGCTTAAGCATGATTTCTAACATGAATCACAGTTCAATTACTCTAGCACATAGAGATTTTCACGGTTACAAATAAGATTATGTAATTACACAGTACCACAGAAATAACTGAGTCACAATTCACATGGTGCACACCCATACGCCTCTCACCTAGCATGTGCGTCACCTCAACACTAAACAGATAACAGACATATTCGGGGATTCATACCCTCAGCACCAAGTTTAGAAGTGTTACTTACCTCGAACAAGCCAAATCCAATATTGAGCAAGCCAAACGATACTCCAAAAATGCCATCCCACGCGTACGGGCCTCCGAACGGCTCAAAACTAGCCAAAAGCAATTCAAATACATCAAATAATGCCTAAGAAAAAATTCTAATCGATAAAGGTCGAATATTTAATCAAAAGCTCAAAGTCAACAAAAAAATTAAACTTGGGCCCATGCCTTGGCACCTGATGAAACTCACAAAATCCGACAACCCATTCAATTACGAGTCCAACCCATACTAGTTTCACTCAAATCCCACTCCAAATCGTTGTTCAAAACTCAAAAGTTCACTCTATGAAACTTTAGACAATTACCCCCCATTTCTCTTTTGAAATTATCAACCAAATGCCAAAAACGAGTATAGATTCGTAAAATATCATCAAAACTAAGTTAAGAATGCTTACCCCAATTCGTGTGGTGAAATTCCTCTCCAAAATCGCCCAAAATCGAGCTCCATGTCTCAAAATGATAATAAAACGACCAACCCTCGAAAATATAGCTTCTGCCCAGTGTCATTCGCATTTGCTAACCAATTTCCGCTTCTGCGGACTCGCACGTGCGACAAAAATATCGCTCCTGCAGAAGAGCATTGCCAACCAGCCCATCGCACCTGCGGAAAATCTCTGTTTCTACGCAAATGCAGGTGCGAACAAACTTCACGCACATTTACTGCCTCTCGCTTCTGCGCCCTCATGCGCCGCATCTGCGCCTTCACAGATGCGAAGAAAACTCCGCATTTGCAGACTCCTGCCTCCAGCATAGTCTCCGCTTCTACAATGCCACTGCCGCTTTTGCGGCTCCGCACTTGCGCCTATGGCTCACCAGATCCAGCAAAGGCCAGCCATCATACATGAATGAAAGATGATCCGAAACATGTCCGCAACTCACCCGGGCCCCTCGGGACCCTGTCCGAATATACTAACAAGTCCCAAAAATGGACCTACTCGAGGCCTCAAATCACACATAACAACATTGAAACGACGAATCGCACATCAAATCAAACTTAATGAACTTTTAAATTTTCAACTTCCATAACTCACTCCGAAACATATCAAATCAACTCGGAATGAACTTAAATTTTGCACACAAGTCCCAAATGACATAGCGAAGCTATTCAAATTCCCGAAACCACAATTCGAACCCGATATTATCAAAGTCAACTCCTGGTTAAACTTATGAACTTTCCAAACCTTCAAATTTTCAACGTAAGCCAGTTAGTGCCGAAACTTTCTAGAAATATCCAAATGCAAATTCGGGCATACGCCCGAGTCCAAAATCACCATCCCGACCTAACGGAACTATCAAAACTCCAATCCGGGGTCAAATACTAAAAAGTCAAACTTAGTGAACTCTTCCAACTTTAAAGCTTCAATCATGAAATTCATTCCTCTAAATAAATTCTGAATAACCTGAAACCAAAACTGACGATTCATACAAGTCATAATACATCATACGATGCTGCTCAAGACTTCAAATAGCTTAACGGATGCTCAAAACGACTGGTCGGATCGTTAGATTCTCCTCCACTTAAACATACATTCGTAATCGACTGTGCCAAGAGTCGTTCCAAAGCCATCAAATCACTGTGTCACCTTACCATGCACATGCTCGGGGGTGATCTCACGTCACCATATTCCATATAGGCCCGACAACGCAACATAACTGAAGATCATTACTTCAACCTTAGTACGTAAACCTCAGAATCCAATTTTTCACATCCGAAATTCCTTACAAGACCTGAATCTCGCACCTACATACTGCATAAGTCTGAACAAGCCACATCAAGTCATATCCATAACCCAAGTTGTAATCACATAATGTACCACACAACTCGCATACTCATATCAATAATTCCAATCACAGTAACTGCTCAAAACAAACCCGATACTGGTAGTAAATCTCATATCAAACAAAACCTCATTCTAAAACCTTCGTACACCACCAATGATGAATGAAACAAGCAGAAACTCGTAACAACTTTCAGACCAATAAGTCAAGGAACTCTCCCTCCTTCGACAAGAACTATAGCCAATTTCTAAGCCGACTTTCAATGTTATCCTTCCAAGTATACCGCAATCAGATCTGGTAGCATTCATTCTAGGTCCAACGACCTCATCTTATCAAATACAGCTGCCCTACTGACATGCCACACCAATACAACCTTAAGCCAGAAACCGTGCAATCCGTGCACCAATAAGCAACACTTTAAGTGTACTCAGACATAGAAAATGACTCAAATGAGAGAACCACCTCGCAAGCTCAACAAGTACCACCGCAACGCATAAGAACCCATCACCCACCGTAGAACCAAAACACATGAATCTAACACAAAGGATCATATCCCAACAGAACTTCGCTGCAACGCGTGACCCCATCCAAATACCGGTCCACATGAAATACCTCAATTCACAATGCTCAAATTCAACATCCACGCACAATTTGACATCTAGTACCAAGAGTGCATGACCACTACCATTGAGAAGTAAACAACACCATATACCACAGCCCGAAAAGACTATAACCAAGGCACAATCAACCATTCCACACCCCAAATCACCAAGTCACACTAAGTACGCTATAAGGCTCAAACAGAACCACACCATGTATGCATATAACCAACAAATCACAACCCGTCGTAGCATAGAAGAGTAACACATAGATCATATCAGAACACGAATAAGCTCAACTCTAACCGAACGACACACCCCTCAACACTAACAGTTTTGAGTCAACAAATCCAACTCGATGTAGCATACACATCCTCATTGGGCCTACCAATGGGCCCCTAAAAGCAACCCTGGTCGTCCACAAATAGACAAATAAACCTATGAAAGTCCACAATGACCTAGCCATAACACATACTAACATCTGGCCAGCTTTGGCAACATCTTCACAGTACACAACCTCGAAACAATTTGTTTTTGAGAACTCTCTCAGTCTCCAAATCCATAGAACACATGAATCACCATATCTGATCCCAACTCCACTGCTTGAATGTCTAACACATCTCTCATACACGACCATCCCACGAGGAATACTTCTATAATTCTTCCGTGCCACATAGCAAAAATCCGAATATCAGCAGTTGATCAACCAAAGTAGTATCGCAATACCAATGAAGCATTTGTAAGTTAATATGCAGTGCACCTTCTAATATGTAAACTCTCTTCAGGCAATACCAAGTAACATTATTCATCTTGTCATATGAAACTGTCCATATTGTCTAAGAATTCAAGACCTTCCCTTCCAAACTAACCCGTGACCTTGCACACGCAAATCTTAATCCCACACAATGTACCGCAACCATCATGCCATCATATGAAAAGTATGAGAATCTCATAATCAACTTTGAGACACCAGCAGAAAACATACCCGATCAGTCAGAAACTTTCAATTGATCCCATCCAAGAGAAAATCACAATACGCAACATGTTCCTCACGTCAGTAGGAAATACCCATCTCAAACCGTAGAAGAAACCATCGAAACTCTTCGAAACCCATTAACACGCAACCAAGCCATCAGAACTGAATCTCTCTAACTCAACCAAGCCACGCAGGTTGCCAAATCAAGAGTATTTCCATAAAACACCCCTAAAGCATCACCTCATCATAAGTACCAAAGAACCGAGCATACCATTACTATACTGATCCAACCTACTACCAAGTTGTCCTGTTTCCTCTGAGTTTCTTCTGAATTGCCTTAAGTTGACACTTTTCCTCGCCATAATACCATGATCCTCAACCAAAACTCACCCCACAAGATCCTAGAATAAAACCACATCGCTCGAAGGCCCATAAGCTGTTGTATTTCCTCCTAAGTACCCAAATGTACCACCACAGAGACACCCACTCTGAAGAGACCTTCTGTGAATCTAAAGTTGTTTCCTTCACCTTCCTGATGCTGAAATGTAGAATCCATAATGATATAAAATGCCACAAGTCTCGAGACCATCCAACTTAAATCTCAGATTCTAGTCATATACCAATACGCAAAATTCTCAATTGCTACATATAAATCTTGAATCCATTAGAACCTTCTCAAGAGTCATCCACTCTACTCAAATCTCAATTGTACCGACCAAACGGGCCGAACGACTTGTGCCCCATTAGCACGACAACACCCAAAGAAGTAATCCGCACCTTTAAGCAACCGAGAAATTTCCTACTTCACGCGCACTATATCCTTCACGAATAACAACTCAATCAACCCATGATTCCCATATACCCGTAAAGTGTAACATAACCCATATCCAAAACATCACATCCAATTCACAAGTATGCCTCAAACCGAAACCAGCAAAACACATAACCATGCAATCAAATTGGTGATAGCAGACTCCCCTACTTGGCTCAAAGCCATAGATCAAAACACTCGATAACTCACAATACCCATACTCGATTACTACCATAATACCGCAGGGAGATTCAACTAAATCCTTCAGAAGCTCACATAACACAACCATATAGTACCTCAAATCACACAAATATAACCCGCTGGTAGAAAAGAAAGCCTTCATACAACATCATAAGGATCACATATCCGTAGATTACCCAGCATGTTGTAACCTACCTGCTTAGCCTCAAATTGACATCTCTCTATGCCCTTTCACAGCCACAACTACTACACAATCACTTAATCTTCCTGAGTCTGAACTCATCTACAAGACCTAAGAATATACTTCGTTTCACAATTAAGCAACATGAAAGATCCTTTAGTACACTCATAACTCGAGACTATACGTCACATCAAGATAGAAATAAAGCACCCAATAGTCCTCGTTTATGTCTCAAGCAAACTCTTCTTGTCACATTCAAACCATATGAACACATCTCGCGGTCACATCATACTTATCATATAGCCATCAAACCACTCATCGAGCCACATATTTCACTAATAGGGACACCACTAGACTTATAAGTCCAAAAGCACCTGCTCACACAAAAAAAAAATCCTTGGATCTGGCTATAGTCAAAACCTGGCCTCAAGTCCTCTAGGTTGGCCCATCATCAGCACACCGAAATCACATCTCGCACCCAATCTATGGAATCACAAACCGTCAATGCATAACTGATACTGAGCGCTCACATGCGCATATGAGTGCGTGGAAGGAATTTAAAGAGTTATGCTTCAAGCTAAATCAATGCCGCAAGATAAGGAAAGAAAGATGGGAAGTTTATCCTAAATGCCCTGTAGCCTCTCGAAGATAGGTATGGACGTCATCATATCGATCAGCAAGATTCTACTAGACACTTGCTCATGACTCCTACAACCTATGAGCCTAGAGCTCTGATACCAACTTGTCACGACCCAAAATTCAAAAGTCGTGATGGCACCTAACTCAACCCGCTAGGTAAGCCAATTAGCAACAATCTAATACAAATGAGATTCACTGAGAGAAATAATGAAATATAACTAAATTTTTTTTATACAAGAATCCCCAATGACAGGTAGTACAAATCATGAGCTTCTAAGATTCAGGATTTACAAAGCTAGTATGAAATAAATACATCATCTGTCTGAAATGTACATAAACAGATTTTTCATAAGTCTAAAGCTACCATGAACAAGAGGCAGATATACCCGGAATGCATGTACATCTTCAATGCTAGCTCCCGCCATACACAGCAACATCAACATCCAAATCTACACACAATGTGCTGAATTGTAGTATGAGTACTACCGATCACATGTACTCAATAAGTAATAAACCTAATCTTAGGTTGAAAGTAGTGACAAGCTGGGACAAAGGTCGGAGTCCAACACCAATAGCCAACAACAGTTCATAACAATGTAATAAAGTGGCAAAAGAAAATAACTTAGAGATATGATGCTCAGCGCGTTAACAGTTATGGAAAATAGACATGCTTTTCAGGTATAACAGTAAAATCTAAATCCTTCACCGAAATCACCAAAATATGAGTGAGTCAGAAAAATAGTGATTTTTCCCAAAACCTTTCAACAATAAATAAGATGTTTCGTTATCAGATAGCATAAGGAAAGTACTTCTCTATACCTACATATTGATATGCAAGTGAAATCATGAATGTCACAAAAATCGGGTAGCATGAGGAAATGCATCTCTATGCCTGCATCTCAAGTACGCATGTCAAGTGCAATGCATCTCAGTGGTGAACTCATGTACTGACACTCTTAGAGTACTCAATCTCACTGTCTCGTATTCTCACTCATTATGCTCAATACTCAGCGCCCTTAGTCACTCAGTACTGTACATGGCAGATCTAGCCTAGGGCAGATCCAGCCCAAACATAAATAAATACCCACACTCAATCACTTAGTACTGTATAGGGCAGATCTAACCTAAATGTAAATAAATCTAGGGTAGATCCAGCCCAAAAATCCTTAGCAACTGCACCCACTGTGAATTTACAGACTCCGAAGGGTCTGATCCAGCCTAAGCACTATAATAAGCCAAATCCTAGCATGAATCAAAAAAGCCTGCTGCGGCATGCAGCCCGATCCCATAAGTATCACTCACACCAGGCCCTCTGCGTCACTTAATCATCAATCTCTCCAGTCCATCAAGATTACAAGAATCATGATAATGAGCCCAAACAACGATGAAATGATGTATCGATATAGGACAACAGAGACTGAGATATGACATGCAAATAATAGTTGTGACAGAGTATAAATTTCAAATTAAGCAATTAATTCAACATGTAACACGACCTCTGTGGGTCTCAACAGTACCAGCATGTGGCCTAAGCTTAATTTCTAACATGGATCACAACTCAGTTACTCTAGCACGTAGAGATTTTCATGGTTACAGATAAGATTAGATAACTACACAGTACCATAGAAATAATTGAGTCATAATTCACACGGTGCACGTCCACACGCCCATCATCTAGCATGTGCGTCACCTCAACATCAAACACATAACACACATATTCAGATGTTTATACCCTCAGCACCAAATTTAAAAGTGTTACTTACCTCAAACAAATCAAATCTAATACCGAGCAAGCCAAATGATACTCCGAAAATACTATCTCGTGTTTACCGACCTCTAAATGGCTTGAAACTAGCCAAAAGTAACTCAAATACATCAAATAATGCCTAAGGAAACAATTCCAATCGATAATGGTCGAATCTCAGTGGTGATTCATGTACTCACACTCTTAGAGTACTCAATCTCACTATCTCGTATTCTCACACGTCATGTTCAATACTCAGCGCACTCAGTCACTCAGTACTGTACATGACAGATCCAGCCCAAACATAAATAAATACTCACACTCAGCCACTCAGTACTGTATAGGGCAGATCCAGTCTAAATGCAAACAAATCCAGGGCAGATCCAGCCCAATGCAAATGAATCCAAGGCAAATCTAGCCCAAAAATCCATAGCAAATGCACCCACTGTGGATGTGCAAACTCCGGAGGAGCAGATCCAGCCCAAGCGCTATAATAAGCCAAATCATGGTACGAATCAAAAAATCCTGCTGCGGCGTGCAACCCGATTCCATAAATATCACTCACAACAGGCCCTCTGCCTCACTCAGTCATCAATCTCTCCAGTCTCTCGGGCTCACAAGAATTATGATAATCAGCCCAAATAGTGATGATATGATGTATGGATATAGGGAAACAGAGACTGAGATATGATATACAAATAATAACTGTGAACGAGTATAAATTTCAAATTAAGCAATTAATTCAATATGTAACATGACCTCTGTGGGTCTCAACAGTACAAGCATGTGGCCTAAGCATGATTTCTAACATGGATCACAACTTAGTTACTCTAGCACGTAGAGATTTTCATGGTTACAGATAAGATTAGGTAACTACACAGTACCAAATAAATAACTGAGTCACAATTCACACGGTGAACGCGCACACGCCCGTCACCTAGCATGTATGTCACCTCAACACCAAATAGATAACACACGTATTAGGGGGTTCATACCCTCAGCACCAAATTTAGAAGTGTTACCTCGAACAAGCTAATTCCAATACCGAGCAAGCCAAACGATACTCCAAAAATGCCATCCCGCACGTACCAACCTCCGAACGGCTAGAAACTATCCAAAAGCAACTCAAATACATCAAATAATGCCTAAGGAAACATTTCCAATTGACAAAGGTCGAATCTTTAATAAAAAGCTCAAAGTCAACCAAAAAGTCAAACCCAAGCCCACGCCTTGGAACCCGATGAAACTCACAAAATCTGATAACCCATTCAATTAGGAGTCCAACCATACTAGTTTCACTCAAGTCCGACTCTGAATTGATGTTCAAAATTCAATAATTCACTCTATAAAACTTTAGACAAAAATGCCCAATTTCTCTTTTGAAATCATCAACCAAATGCCAAAAAACGAGTATAGATTCGTGAAATATAATCAAAACCGAGTTAAGAATGCTTACCCCAATTCTTGTGGTGCAATTCCTCTCTAAAGTCGCCCAAAACCGAGCTCCAAGTCTAAAAAATGAGAATCAAATGACCAACCCTCGAAACATAGCTTCTGCCTAGAGTCGTTCGCATTTGCGAACCAATTTCCGTTTCTTAGGACTCACACGTGCGACCTTAATCTCGCTCTGTGGAAGAGCACTGCCAACCAGCCCATCGCACCTGCGAAAAATCTCCGCTTCTGCGCAAACGCAGGTGCAAACAAACTTCACACACCTGCACGGCCTCTCGCTTCTACGCCCTCATGCGTCGCATCTGTACCTTCGCAGATGCGAGAAAACTCCGCATTTGCAGACTCCTACCCCTAGCACAGTCTCCGCTTCTACGATGCCACTGCCGCTTTTGCAGCTCCACACCTACGCCCATGCCTCCGCAGGTGTGCTCATACCAGATCCAGCAAAGGCCAGCCATCATACATGAATGAAAGATGATCCGAAACACGTCCGTAACTCACCGGGGTCCCTCGGGACCCCATTCGATCCCATAACATAAAATAGACCTCTTCGAGGCCTCAAATCACCCATAACAACATCGAAACAACGAATCGTACCTCAAATCAAACTTAATGAACTTTCAACTTCCATATTTCGCGCCGAAACATATCAAACCAATTTGGAATGAATCCAAATTTTACACACAAGTCCCAAATGACATAAGGAAACTATTCAAATTCCCAGAATCACAATCTGAACCTGATATCATCAAAATCAACTCCCGGTCAAACTTATAAACTTTCCAAACCTTCAAATTTTTAACTTCCGCCAGTTAGCGCTGAAACGTTCTAGAAATATCCAAATGCAAATCCGGGAATACGCTCGAGTCAAAAATTACCATCCGAACCTAACGGAACCATCAGAACTCCATTTCAAGGTCAAATACTAAAAAGTCAAACTCAGTCAACTCTTTTAATTTAAATCTTTAATTATGAAATTCATTCCTCCAAATAAATTCTGAATAACCTGAAAATCAAAACCGACGATTCACACAAGTCATAATACATCATACGATGCTTCTCAAGACTTCAAATAGCTGAACGGAATATAAATGCTCAAAACGACCTGTCGGGTCATTACAAGAAATCACAACAATGGAGAGACAGAACATATCATATCAGATGAAATTTTGAATTCATCTGCGAATGATGAAAGTGCAGGAGACATGGATTATGTAGACGAAGAAGATTCAGAAGATAGTGATGATTATGCTTCTGTTGATAGTGAGGAGATCAATAGTGACAAACATACAGATATTTTTCTTGAGACTTTTGATTTCGAAAATATGGTTGGGGTTCTTATAGCCTCAACCAAAGACATTACTACCAATACAGTTTACTCATCTCATAGGGGTATAGGTGGAAGAAGAGGAGGTAAATATTCAACAAGAGGAAGAGGTGGCAGATACACCAATCAAGGGCCTGTGAGAAAATCACGGGAACATAATTTCTCAAATTAATAATCATGTTTAAGTCCCTTTTTCAGAATATAACAAGCATCAATTCCAATGGTGCTCTTGAAAGACTTAAACAAATGATTAGATCACATAAATTTCCTTTTATTTCCATGAATGAACCTTTCTATAAGGTCAATAAGTTGGACAAATATAAAAGAGTATTAGGATACAAGCATTCCTTTTCTAACAGCAATAGTCAAATTTGGGTTTTCTGGGAGGCTAATCTTGATTGAGAGGTGGTGGAAGAGGATGAACAACATGTGTCTTGTATTATCAAATACACTGGAATTTCACTTCTCATGTCTTCTTTTTATGCAAAATGTGAAAATCGGTTGAGAGAAGAATTATAGGATAAACTTAGGAGCATTTCTGGAAAATATAACATGCCTTGGTTCATTACTAGTGATTTCAATTGTATCACAGTCCCTCGTGAGAAGAAGGGGGGGGGGGGGGG
>MCJB01019181.1:18782-124304 GCA_002018475.1 Nicotiana obtusifolia | reverse complement strand
CCCCCCCCCCCCTCCCCCGTCTCCATTTATATGATGGACTTTTGATTAAAAAAACTCCTCTCCATTTCTCATTGTCTCCATTTCTCCAAGTTCTTACTTGTATGGAAGACACATGTCCCACTTATAAATTAAGGGTTTAGATTTAATTTATTAAAGATAAGCCTTACCCATGATTAGATAATACATATATTCTATATATTCTTATTTTTAGTGCTAAAAGGAGAATTTATAATCAAGAAGGAAAGTAAGAAGTATCATTACAGCCCAGAGTTGATTTTAATGATACAAACCCCTAATAAATCTTTGAAGAAAGTAGAGAAAGCAAATAAATGTGGTTCACTCCAGAAATAGTCTTTATACTCAGTGTAGTAATTGAGTTGTAGTAACTCCCATACTGCGCCAATGTGTGTGCCACTTAGTTTCTTTCACAGTGGACATGCCTAAAATCTGGCTGGCCCAGTACGTCTAGCAGGAACCTACAGTCATGAAGAAAATTAACATTAGTTTTGTTGTGTAATTTGCCGTGTAATAGGGAGTAATACTTGGCAATCTGTCCACTATTATCGGTGTTCGATTTTCTGTGAAAGCAAGTTCCAATCCCTTTAGTAAGCAATAAGTTCTCCTTGTATTGGTGATGAAGCCACTATATGGCTGGAGAATCCATCAATCCAATTCCCATCTGAATCTCTGATGATTCCTCCTGCTCCTCCGATGTTGGAGTTTTTTTGGTGTATACCATCTATATTAAGTTTATAGATGTTTGGAGGTGGTGGTGTCCATTTATTTGTATTTTTGAGATCATTTGATTTTTGAAATTATGATTTGTTAGGTAAACGTATTCAATTGCGTGTATAAAATTTCTATGGCTGTCGATTTATTTTGAGCAGTTGTTGAAGTAGTTGTGGTTACGGTTGAGCCATATATGCCAAAAAATTACTGGTGTTATAACTGACAGGGGGATTGCTGTGTTATTGGGTAGGTTGATGTTCAGAGTAAAGGTACATGTACTCTTTATCCAATCTTGGTTTGAGGTTGGGGTTGGAATGTTTAATATTTCTTATATGACATTGTTCGTAGGGCATTGGAAAAATAAGTGATTTATATTTTCTCTATCCCACAATGTTTGCAATTATTAGACTCAATTATTTTTCTTTGACTCAAGATAGCTATAGTGGGGAGTCGCTGATGGACTAGTAGCATAGAAAAGTTTTTTACTTGTTATATATGGTGCTTTCCATGTCCAAAAATAATTAAAATTGTCATAATTATGGGTTGTTTCTGTGAGCCTGATGAAAAGGTTGCATGCTAATTTTGTTGTGAAGTTCTCATTTTCTGTTTCTTTCCAGAATAATGAATCAGTTATGTTGTCAGAGGATGATATGTATGATTGTTCTACGAGGTTAGAAATTGTAGGTGGGAGGTTGTATGGAATAGCTTCTAGGTTCCAATTTTTATTATTAATGATATGGATCAATTTTTTATTATTGTCTTCTTTAGTTAAGGGCTCTTCTATTAATTCCCTTAGTATGTGTTTGCCAATATTCCATCCGTCTTCCCAAACGCTTATATGTCGTCCATTTCCAACATTCCAAGCTAGTCCTTTGGAGAATAATAAATATGCTTTTGAAGTGCTTTTCCATATGTAAGAGTCATTTTTAGAAGCCATATTATTTTTTTGTGAATGTTTTAGGTATTTACCCTTCATTACTTTGGCCCATAGAGACTCGGGATTGGAGAGCTATCTGCATAATAGGTTTGAGAGGAGGGCGACGCTTTTCTCTTTTGCTTTGTATAGCTCAAGACCTCCTTCTTGCTTAGATGAAGTTACCTTATCCCAATTAATATGATGGATTTTTCTCTGGACCCTAGTAGAGCCCCATAGGAAATTTTGCCATCAATATTGTTTCTAGTCTTAGCTAGAAGGAGATTCATTTGCATAGAGTGGGTGGGGATGGTAGAGAGAGTAGATTTTATAAGAGTTAATCTCCCAGATAAGTTCAAGGGTTTGGCCTTCCATCCTTTTAGTCTAGTGTTCATCCTATCAAGTATGAATTGGTAATCCGAATTTTTGGTTGTAAATTGGCAATTAAAAAGGCCAGGTATTTTACCATAATGTTTTTTATCTTAATGTTTGGGGTGGTAGCTAGGTCTCTTTGGACGGTAGGTGATACATTTGAGGGAAAAAAATAAATTTTGATTTTGAAAAATTTATTCTCTGACCAGATTGACATGATATGAAGAAGTTGAATATGTTTATGATAAAAGTTGGACTGGCATTGTCCGCCTTTGAGAAAAGAATAAGGTCATTAGCAAATAAGAGGTATGATATTGTGGGGCCAGTCTGGCTTATTTTAATGGGTTTTCAATTCAAAATATCTACTTCCTAATCAATGTATCTTGTTAGAGATTGCATGCAAATGATGAATAGATACGGAGAGAGTGGGTCACCTTGTCGAATGCCTCTTGAAGGATTGAAAAGTCGATAGCTTTGCCATTAGCAATGATTGATGTTGTTGTGCTAGATATGCAGTTCATGATAAGCGTTATTAGGTCTGGAAAATGTAGTGCATGCAAGGAGCTCCTAATAAATAACCATTCAAGTCTGTCAAAAGCCTTTTTAAGATCGATCTTGAGCATCATCTTCCAAGTCCTCCTAGTACATAAAGAGTGGATTGCTTTTTAGACAATTATTGCATCGTCAATTGCTCTACTTCCTGAAATAAAACTGTATTGTTTAGGACTAATTATTTTATTGAGGAAGGGACGTATACGGTTTACTATGATCTTTGTAATAGTTTTGTAGATTGTATTACATAGACTGATGGGCCAATATTGAAAGATTTTGTGGGTTCTTAACTTTAGGAGTAAGCATTACGAAAGTCCTGTTTATGTCCTCTGGGATTACTAAAGTAGTAAAAGCTTTTGTACATGTATCAATGATAGTTGATTTTGTGTCTGACCAGTAATTCTGGAAGAAAATTGGGTGGATGTCATCTAAGCCTGGTGCCTTTAATGGTTTAAAGGATTTTATAGCATTATTACTTTCGAAACGTAAAAAAGGTCTAACAAGAGTTTTCTTATTTTGGTCTGATAGTATGTGGAGTAGGCTTGGGTTAGGTGTCATGATTTTTGGGCAAGAAGTTAGTTCAATTGTGTATATTTTTTTGAAGTGTTCTATAATAATATCATGTATTCCTAGAGGGTCAAAAGTTCAATTACCAACGGAGTCATTAAGCCTTAATATCCTATTTTTACTTCTCCGTTGGATAGCAAATATATGAAAAGAAATTGTGTTAGCATCCCCATATGTAATCCACTAAACTCTTGATTTTAATTCCCAAAAGTCTTGTTTGTTTTGAAAGATTGTGTTGTATTCTTGAATCAAATTAATTTCTAGGTTTTGGTAGAGTTGGATTTTATTTTCTGATTGCAAGTTTTGGATTCCCAGAACTCGGGAAAGAAGTGTTTTCTTTTCTTTTTTTTTTAAAAAAATTCCCAAAAGCAGTTCTATTCCATTCTTCCACGTGTTCCGTGAACGAGGAAATGACAGTTGCGTAGTTTATATTATTATTTTAATATTATTTTATTATATTTGTAAAAAGTAAAGTGGATGACTATGTTTCGAAGCAGAAAATATTTGTCGGCTTATTAATTGATTTTGTCAGGTTTAGTAATAGTGGCAGTGGTTCGAATGAGTACGTGGTATGTGTGTGGCAGTGTCATATGGGAACATTTCCACCCAGTCAGAGTTTCCAAGAAGACGCTCTAATCTTTCTAAACTTTTCTGCCATTTTTTTTGTCTTTTTATTTGTCCAATCCCACAAAACCAAGACAATCATATCACTTGCTACAGATAGTTCAGAAAAGTAGCACTTCTTTTACTGTTGATGGGCCTTTCTCCAAACTTTTCGGAGGTGGCAGTGACATCATTAAAGTCTCCACATAGCAGCCACGGGTGTGTATTATTTTTAGCAACTATTTCTAGGTTGTTCCAAAGTATTTTCCTTTTTACTAATAAAGTGCTAGCATAAATCAAAGACAGAAGCCAAAGTTTTGATGTTCTATTGACCTGAATATTGGCATCGATTTCTTGGTCAATGGCTGCTACTGGGTCCATTTCCAGTTCCTCGTGCTTCCACACTAGTATCACTCCACCTGAGTAACCATCTGCGCTAGTCTCAAACAAGTTAGTGAAGCCAATAAATTCTATGAGCTCGTACTGGCTATGCATGTGCGTCTCAGTCAAGTAAATAATTGACGGGTTGTTCCAGTCAATAATATCTTTGAAATTGCGCCTGAATTCTTGGTCGTTACATTTCCTGCAGTTCCAAAGGAGGATGTTCATTTTGGGTTCAGTGGTTATGTGTGAGCTCCCACCCAGAGCCAGTTACATGCAAAGGTGTGCAACCAATGGATAGTCCTCCACATTGTTCACCTGCAGTGGCAAGTCTTCCTCCGTCAAAGTTGGCAGAATCAGTGTTGCATATCTGTGGATTATCGAGTAGGGGTATGTGCGCACATTCACTATTATTCGGAGTAAATTCTTTGGAACCATAATGAAGAATCGTTTTTCTCTGTTTTTGTGGAGTGTTGCGGACAATGACTCCCTTGGTGTGATGTGTTGCAGCATTTGGTTTAGGATGCTTGGTGCCTGTACTTCTAGGTTCATTAGGATAATGATATCCTCTTCCGGGTTCAAAGGGGACAGTGGCTCCATTAGTATTGCATTCTCCTCGATATCCAAATTTTCTGGCAGATTTATCTCCTCCATTTCTGGTGATGAGAGCAACCAGCTATTTTGTGGGGATGTAAGACCCTGCTGGACATTCTGGACCTGTGCTGTCTGGTAGTGTTCCTGTGTCTGTGGTGGTTGCTGCACGGCTGCATTCAGGTGGTCACCATCTCCAAAGTCGTCATTTCCTGATTGTGCATTGTTTCCATGTTGATCCTTGCGTGCTGCTCGATGAGCTCCTGGGTATTCTCCAAGAAGAACTGGGCATGTTGGCGAAGTCCCTGTACATCCAGCCATAGAGCTGGTGGTGGCTGTTGCATGACTGGCATTACAGTGGGCGTCTGATTCATGACCGTGGGGAATGGTATTGGTATTACAGTTGTTTGAAAATAGTAGTTGGTCGTTTGGGTTTGGTGGTGTTGGTAGGGGATGTGATGGTTGTTGTCTCTGTGGTGGCGTGGGTTGTGGTAGCGTCGCTGGTGGTGGTAGTTGTTGCGGTGGTTGTAGTTGCAGTACATTTTCAGTTGTGGATGTGTTGGTGTTTATGCAAGATGTTTTGGTAGGGATGGTTGTTGTGGGGGTGGTCGGATGGGTTTGGGTTTGCTTTTTGTTTTCTTGGGGTGAGGCGAGTGATATTAAGTGATCGATCGGGTGATGAGATTTTTCGGGGGTAATGGCAGTATAGGTAGTAAGTTGGAGTAGGCTTCATAATGGGTAATGATTTCGTGCATGGTAGGCTTCTCAGGAGTACTTTCATTGGCAGTGTTCCTACTTGTGTTGCTGAGTATTATTTTGGTTTGCCCAGATTTGGTTATCTGCTTATGTGGTTGAAATGCTGTCTGTGTATACTTGATGTGCCTATTTTGGGTGGGTGTTCGTGATGACCCGATATGTCATTTTGAGTTTTAGGTTTTTTTCTGTGTTTCGAGACCTCAACTAGCTCCGCTTAGTATTTCTCGATTTGTGTGCACAGTCCGTGTCTTGTTCCGGAAAGTTTTTATGTGAAAAAGTTAAGAAAATATGAAGTTTTACTTTAAAACTAATTTGAGTTTACTACGGTCAAAATTTTATATAAACAGACCGAGATCAGTGTTTTGACGGTCTCGGCGGGTCTGTATCGTGATTTGCGACTTAGGTGTATGCCCAAAATTGAATTCGGAAGTCCCTAACTTGATTTAACATAATTTGTTGAAAACTAGTAATTTGAAGGCTTAAAGAATTTTTAAGTTTGATTATAGGTTGACTTTGTTGCTACTGGATTTGGATATCGATTCCGGAACTTGGAATAGGTTCATTTCACCATTTATGACTTGTCTGCAAAATTCGTTGTAAAATAGAGTTGATTTGACGTGATTCGGACGTCCGGTTACAAATTTGCATGTTCTTGAGTTTCTTTGAGACTAGCATACATTTTGATGTCTGATTCATAGTTATAGGTATTATTTTATTGTCTTGATCGCGTGAGCGAGTTCGTATGATGTTTCTAGACTTGTGCTGATGTTTGGTTTGGAGCCCTGAGGGCTCGGGTGAGTTTCAGATAGGCGGACTAATTTTGGACTTTGGAGAATAGCTGAAAACCCTCTGCTGCTGGTGTGGTCATCAAACCTCGCTATTGCGAGGTTGGGGATCGCATTTGCGATGTTTGGCCAAGTCAATTATGATCGCATTTGCAAATATTTTGTTCGCAATTGCGAAGATAGCCTAGGAACAACAGAGATCGCATTTGCGATCATTTGATCGCTTTTGCGAAGTTCCAGTGTTCGCATTTGCGAACTAGTAGTCGCAAATTGTGATGAAAGTAGAAATACGGAGAGGGGTTCTCATATTTGCGAACCCCAGGTCGCATTTGCAATATCTGCGACTTGACAAAAAGCTGAGGAACGAGATTTTTAGCCTTATTTTCATATTTTAGGACCCTAGGCTCGGTAGGAAGCGATTTTGAAGAGGGAACTTCATTTACAAACTTGGTGAGTGATTCTAATCCATTTCTAATCCTATTCCATCTTAGATTTTAACATCAAAATCATGTGAATCAAAGTGAAAATTTATGAAACCTTGTCAAGATATTGAAAAATAAGAAACGGAGTTTTGAGAGTCGATTTAGACTCGAATTTTGAAACTAACCACATATATGAACTCATGGGGTCATGGATAGTCAGAATCTACCATTGGACCCGTGTTTTGATCGGGCGAGCCTTGCGTTGACTTTTATTGGCTTTTTGGGAGAAGTGTAAAGACCTTAGTTTTATTTATTGTAATTGATTTCCCTAGCATTGTTTGATGATATTGAGTTAATTTATGTTAGATTCGATTAGTTTGGAGGCGAATTTTAGAGGAAAGGCCTTGGTTGAGCGTTGATTTGGTTGCGGAGTGAGGTAAGTATTGGGTCTAACCTTTATTTGAGGGAATTAGGAACCCTTGAACTATATGTTATGTGAATTACGTGTGTAGCGGAGTATATACGAGGTAATGAGTGTATATACGCCGTCAAAATAATTGTTTCCATGTTTTTCTCGTATTTCATGAATTATCTCACCTATGCCTTAACTGCTACATTCTTTAATTGCCTTCTATGCCGTAATTGGTTACTTGTCATTAACTATTCTTGTATTACATTGTTCGTTCCTTCCATGATTTCGTGATTAATTGCTACTTGCCTTAATTGTCTTACTTGCACACCTTAATTGTCATGTACTTATCTTGTCTTGTTGCTTTTGTATTAATTGTAACATTCCTTTGATTAGTACGGGGTTCCTTTATTACTTTTCTTTCATATTCCTTAATTACTGAGGTTCTTGTAAATTGAGCTATTGAATTGATTGCTTTTATTGACAATACTGTGGATCATGTTGCATGCCGCAACAGTTGTGATATGGTGGAATAAGGGAGGATTTTGATATTGATTATAATGATATGGTGGGATCGGTTTGCACGCCGCAATAATTATGAATGTAATACTTGATATTAATAAATTATAATACGGTGAAATAAGGGAGGAAATATGACATTGATTATGATGATATAATGGGATCGGGTAGCGTGTCATAACAGATTTTATATGTGATTCTTGATATTGATAAACGATATTATGGTGGAATAAGGGAGGATTGTGTATGTACAGTGGGATTGGGTTGTGCACCGCAATGAATTTTGTACGTTGTACTCGTTAAGTTATTGTGTTAGTTTTCAGCCTTTTTTATATGATATTTTGAGATCTGATATTCGGGATTCTTTGGTTGCGAGGATTGAGTTCATTTTCATAAATTAACTGCTTTACCGTCATTTCTTGTTTCCTTCCCTGTTATTATTACTATTACTGCGTACAAGTTATTATAAGTGGCCCGCCTTAGCCTTGTCACTACTTCGTGGAGGTTAGGCTCGGTACTTACAGAGTACATGGGGCCGGTTGTACTTGTTGATACCCAATTTTGCCCTCATATTTTTATAAGTACCATATATACTTTTAAAATATTATTTCTGCATATTATTACCAATTTACAAGAGTCATATAAGTACATTATGTAATTTTTCATAATTTTTTAAGGCTTTAAAATTGATTTTCTTGCATTTAAATTATTTAAATATTTACTAATTACTTCTTCAAATTATTTTGTGATGACTTATTCATCCAAATTTATTGTCTACACCTACATATATGTTTTATAATATTTTACTTCATTTTATATATTTACATCTGCATTTTTTGAACTATTTATGCATGTTTTTCAATAATAGCATATACTTTACCATTAATTGCATGTTGTCATTTTATTCAAAGTAATTTCTTATATTTTTATAACCTACATCTATTATTTTAAAATGTTAAGTTGCATAAATAATATTTTTTATATTTATTTAACTATCTAATTAAATTTTTTTTTTTAATTTCTTGTATTTAAAATCTAGCCCAATCCTAAGCCAATTTTCGGACCAAAATAATGGCCCAAACACCCCAAAACTTAGCCCAATCTCCCTTTGCCCAAACCAAACGACACCTTATTCCAACCCGGTTGGGACACATTTTCTCGACCCGTCCCGCCTTCTTCTTATCTTGGCCGTTGATCTCAAATGATCAGCGGTCCAAAATAAAACCCTCACTCTCCTTATATCCCTCACCCCCCAAACCCTAAAGACCATTTTCCCTGCCCAGCCACTTTTTCATCCTCTCATCTCTCCACTCTCACACTAAACCCTAGCTGCCTCCTCCCAAATCCCCTCAAACCCGGCTAAATCATGAGATTCTTTCACGGTCTACTTACCTTATTTGCACTATAATCTCGTTATCATTCATACGCTCGTGGTATTATTTAGTTTGCCTGATTTTGGCAAGTATTAGCTCTTCGAATTTAGTGTAATCGTCCTCAACCTACAAGATTCAGACGGAAATACGTCTGTATACACTCACAACAAGGTCTTATGGGTCTGATTCACCAAGATTCTTGGCTAAATTTTGACTACTTATCAAACTAGGGTTTGTTCGATTTTTACCTATTCTAATTCAGAATAGGCTATGCATGTGATTTTCATTTTCCCTGCTTGCTTGATTGATTGATTGATTTTCTTGTTTGTCTACTTAATCGACTACTATATAAATCCCATTCCCATTCCCTTTTGAGGTTTGGAAGGATTATTACTGAACTACTGTTATTACTCCCTCACTCCCATTCATTCTAATATTCTAAACTTGAGACATTGGCCGGCTGAAAGCCAAGGTCACCATAATTCGGTTGTTACTCTCTTCTTAGTGCGAGCACTGCTCGGGGTTCACTTGAAACCCTTGGGAACTCTGACGCATTGAGATTTTGGGATTCTACTGCTCTTTTTGCTATTGACGATTGGAGCACTGCTGAAATTGTTCTTCTTATTTTGCTTGCTTGGTTAATTTGCAACTGGTGAGTCTCTTTACCTTAGTGATTTCATCCTCTTTCGTTCATATTTATGCTTTGTGACACTTAAACCTTTTGTGAACCAAAGTGCTATTATATCACCCTGCTATTTCATGACTCTGAACCTTTCCAACCTCTGAACTTGCCTAATTTCTGCCTCTAATATATGCATATTGTATGTGTTCAGCATGAAGGATTCTCACTACCTCGAGCATGTCTAGCCTAATGTGTTTTTATGTGTCTAAATGTTTATACTTGCTTCTCGTCCTGAGACGATCGCCATACCTTATTCTGCATTCTTGTGATAGGCCAATTCATGTGTTTTAGTTCATGTTGGATCGTTCCTGTGTAACTTAATACTCTACTGAAGTCAGTTCTCAACGATGTTAGCCAAATGTGTTACCTTGCTGATTCTGAACTGTAATAAGTGTTTCATGCCTAGTTTAATCCTATGTTGTTTAGTCCCACTTATGGCTTACAAGGTAAACAATGAAATATCAAACCTTTTCTCCTATGTGTAGTCTGATAATCCAGTTCTTGAGTTATCATTGCCTACTATGAGTTCTGGTGTTGTTTGAGCTTTTGTGTTATGACTAGTATTTAGCATGTTCTAGCTTCTTCATGCTCAATTAATGTTTGTTTGTAGACCATGTCCACCAACCTGTTTGGTTATGCCATTTTCATTAGGCTCTCATGCTGTACATCTTTATGTGAGGACTCTACTCTATTAGTTCCCTATCCATGTTTCTACTAAACTCTCATGTCTGAAGTCCTTTACTATGCTTTACTTGAAGTAGTTTATTATCCTATGATAGTCAATCCTGTCACCTTTTGAAAATGCAAGCATGAACCTGCCTTATGTATGCCCCCATGAACTTGTCAATACGTTTTAGTGAGAAATGTTGTTAGTCGTAGCTTTAAGAACTAAGTGCAAAAAGCTGCTCAATTAATTCCCTGAGTAGTTTTCACTTGCATGGCTAAGTCTGGCATCAGTTGGGTTAAGTAAGTCATGCATCTTGGGCCTGGTATTGGGCTATATATGTTGTTGGACCTGGGTACTAGATTCAAGCATACCCTATTATTCTGCTAAGCCTGGGATTTGGGTCTGCTGGTTGTGTGAAGAGTGAGGCTGTTGAAGGCCTAGTCAGTGTTGGGTTACTTTTGTTTGGGCATGTTCTCAGGCTTGCAGTTGTTCTTTGTGTAATATTTGTACTTGTACTTACTATTTGGGCCTGTAATAATTTATAAACAAATAATTGGGGTGTTAGTGAAATTGGGAGAATGGGTATATTCTATTTTTGCATAAAGGGGGTAGGAAATATGCCTATAGGTTCTATATGCTTTGTTTGCTATTTTTGCTTGACATGCTCTATTTCTACACACTAATAGAAATCATGCCTATAGGAATCGCACACACCTCACTTAACTTGTCTAATACTAGTGCATTATTTAAAGTATGTTAGCTCAAGTAATTGCTATACTTGTTTCCATGTCTACTACTGAATGCTTTTAGAAAGCATGTTCCTAGGGATCAAACGTCTTGCTTAACTATTAGACAGCATGCCTATAAGGTGCAATAATACATGTTTCGATGACACTCATCTAGATACCATGACTATAGGGTTAATTGATTAATTAGCTGATTTTGCTATTTTAATTGTACTACCCTACTTAGACGACATGCCTATAAGGATAAGTGTTATAAAATCAAGTCTAATTGTCAATTATTAGAAATCATGCCTTTAGGATACTCTCACTCACCTAGAAGAACTGTTTATAAGATTAACGCTATTAACACTAGGTTGTCAAGCTGTTTCACTGCCTCACTGCGCAATATTTAGATATCATGCCCATAGGGTTTGTAATGCTTATAGGCTACGAATTCGTTGATCTAAAGCCGCCGTACTGATTGTACAAATGCTGGAAATCAGAATCACCTAGAAATTATACCTATAGAACTTAATGGGTATAATGTTTCTTAACTCTAAAATTGTCTAGTTGCCTAAATCTGCCCGCGTGAATTTCTTGCTTATGCATGGAGGTGAACTTGAGCCAATTGTTGTCTATATGTGAAGTCTTATATGTTATAAATGCGTGTTAGTTTTATCATTCTTGAGCATCCTAAGTAACTAGAACCATTCAAATAGCATGTCCAAAGCCTCTTGGACCATAGGCATGGGACGAGTAGTACACGCCTAGGACGTAGTTTAGAATTGAATTAGAACGCTTTAGGTAAACAACTTTAACATAATAATTGTGTAGCAGGAGATGACAGTTTGTGCCCGCTGATTAATATGAGCAACCCCTACCCTAAGGGAGTTGCGAAGTATTATTTATGTTGCACGGGGTGATCCTTTAGGCTAAAAAACATAGGACCCCTCCCCCTTCTTTATACGTTTATTGTTCGTATTTAATCGTTGAACATAGAATAATTAAGTTCTACCTTGCGACCTCTAAAGACTTGTATTGATTACCTATATAGTATAATTGTTGCCCGATTTTCTTTGCACTTGTTCATAAAAGAACCTTCAAATTCTTTGTCTTCCCTCACTTATATGATCACTTAGGACAATTGTAATATGATAATCCACATAGCATGAATTTCGGGCGGGAACCACAATTGTGGACCTCGAAGAGTGCTTAACACATTCTCTTTGAGGTAATTTGAGCCCTTGCCTGATCTTTGGTGACCTGAACTAGTTCTAACAGAGTTATTTGAAAATAGGTGCCCTAACACACCTCAAAATCTTTAGGTGGCGACTCTTCTCTTTTAATACCATTTAAAAAAGTTGTCACGTGTCGAAACCCACTTTCGCGAGAAAACGGGACGCAATAGTACTCATACTGCACTCTGCACTTCTTGTGCGGATTTTGGAGTTGGTCCTAGTGGCGGTCGGTAGATTGCTTGGATATGGTGCTTGACGAAGACTTGAGGTACAGCTGTACATCATTCGCAACTCTGAAATCCCCTTCTACATTACCCTAGCTATTTATTTCGATTCAGACATTTATGCTTTCATTCAGACTATTATTTGTAGTACTCTAGACGCTCATGTATTCATGACACCAGTTCTGGGATTTGTATTTGGATATTGCCGTTTATCAGATTTATCTACATTATTTCAATTTATTTCGCTTATTGGTTTTCATTTGATTTGAGTTGTTAAAAATGGTTAATGCCTACATCTAACGTTGTCTTGCCTAGCAAGTGAAATGTTAGGCGCCATCACGGTCCCGGGGGTGGGAATTCCGAGTCGTGACAAGTTGGTATTAGAGCACTAGGTTGCCTAGGTCTCATGAGTCATGAGCAAGCTTAGTAGAGTCTGGAAGATCGGTATGGAGATGTCAGTACTTATCTTCTAGAGGCTATGGAGTTTAGGAAAAGTTTCATTTCTTTCCTTCTCTATCGTGCGATTTTATTCTGTCATTGATGATTGATCCACTCTATTTTTGTTCTCTCGCAAATAGCGAGAACACGCAGAGCATCAGCAGCCGGACGGGAGCCGAAGCCTCCTGTGACAGCTATTACCAAGGGCAGAGGCCAAGGCCGAGGTCGAGCTAGAGGCCGAGGCAGAGGCAGAGGCAGAGCTCAGCCTAGAGCTTAAGCAGCAGTACCCGCAACAGAGCCTCAGATTGATCATGAGGAGGAGGTCCCTGCTCAGACCGTGACCGTCCGACCAGCTCAGGTCCCTGAGGGGTTCTTAGCCACTCCAGTGCTTCAGGACGCTCTAGTCAGCTTAGTTGGCCTTATGGAGAGTGTGGCCCAAACTAATACATTTTCAGTGGCACCAACCGTCTCCCGGGCTAGGGGAGGAGCACAGACTCCCGCTACTCACACCCTGGAGCAAGCAGCTCCCCTATATCAGAATCGAGCAGCTCAGCCAGTCATCTGGAACTCTGAGAGAGGATTACCACAGGCAGTTTGAGCATCTTCATTAGGGTAGTATGGCTGTTACCCAGCATGAGACTCGATTTGTGGACCTAGCTCACCATGCCATTGTTTTACTCACTACTGAGAGGGAAAGAGTGAGAAGATTCATTGAAGGGCTCACTTTGAGCATCAGGCTACAGATGGCCAAGGAGACTGGAGATGATATTTCTTTTTAGAGGGCCGTAGATATTGCTAGACGAATTGAGATGGTTCGTGGTCAGGAGAGGGGGCCGGTGCCTGATAAGAGGCCTCGTCATTCCAATAGTTTTAGTGGTGCCTTGTCTAGAGGCTGGGGTACTTTTGGTAGAGGCCATCCTCCTAGGCCATTTCATTCAGGCTTCAAGCATCCCACAGTGCTTCGGGTAGTCGTGGTCCTTATGTATCTCATCATTGGCAGCCAGCCTACAGTGCACCATCAGCTCCTATCAGCGTGCCTCCAATCCAGAGCTATCACCATGGTTATCCAACCCATTCGGGTCAGCTTTAGCAACCACAGCAGCAGGACGGGTGTTTTGAGTGTAGGGGTACTGGCCACATCAGGTTCTGTCCGAGATTGTTGAGCAGCATGCCATAATAGAGTTCTCGTGCCATGGTCCCTGCACCGGTTGCTCCACCGCCCCGTGCATCCAGCTAGAGGCAGAGGTTAGGCAGCCAGAGGTGGAGATCAAGCTGTTAGAGGTAGAGGTTAGGCCGTTAGAGGTGGAGGCCAGCCAGCTAGAGGCCGTCCGAGAGATGGAGATCAGGGTGGTGGGGCTCAGCCCTAATTTATGCATTCCCAACTAGACCAGAGGTTGAGTCATCTGACGCTGTTATCACAGGTATTGTTCCAGTTTTCCATAGAGATGCTTTAGTTCTATTTGATCCAGGCTACTTATTCCTACGTGTCAACCTATTTTGCTTCATATATGGTTGTGCCTCGTGATTCTTTAGTGCTCATGTGCATGTGTCTACGCCTGTGGAGATTCTATTGTTGTAGACCGTGTCTATCGCTCATGTGATTACTATTAGGAGTCTTGAGACTAGTTTAGATCTTCTACTTCTTGACATGGTGGACTTTGATGTTATTGTCACCTTATCATGCTATGTAGGATTGTCACTCCAAGATGGTGACCTTAGCCATGCCGGGGTTGCCTCTATTAGAGTGGAGAGGGACCCTAGCCACTCTACCAGCAGGGTTATTTCTTATGTGAAGGCTCCACGTATGGTCGAGAAGGGATGTCCAGCATATTTGGCCTATGTTCGTGATTCGAGTGCAGAGGTTCCTTCCATGGATTCAGTACCAGTTGTGCGTGAGTTTCCAGAGGTGTTAACTGCATATCTATTGGGAATGCCACCCGACAGAGATATTGACTTCTGAATTGATTTGGATTCGGGCACTCAACCCAGTTCTATTCTATCATACCGTATGGCCCTGCCGGAGTTAAAGGAATTGAAGGAGCAATTGCAAGATTAGCTTGATAAAGGATTCATTAGACCTACTGTCTCGTCCTGAGATGCGCTCATGTTGTTCGTGAAGAAGAAAGATGGGTCAATAAGGATGTATATAGACTATCGGCAGTTGAACAAAGTCACTATCAAGAACAAGTATCTGTTGCCGAGGATTAATGACTTATTTGATCAGCTTCAAGCTACCAAAGTGTTTTGGAAGATTGATTTGAGGTTTGGCTACCATCAATTAAAGATTAGGGCATCGGATGTCCCTAAGACGGCTTTTTGGACTCGGTATGAGAATTATGAATTCCTAGTGATGTCATTTGGGTTGACAAATTTGCCAACAACATTTATGAACTTGATGAACCGGGTATTTAAGCCCTATTTGGATTCTTTTGCGATCGTATTCATTGATGGTATCTTGATCTGCTCCCGCAATCGAGAGGAGCATGAGCAGTATCTTCAGATTGTACTTAGACTTTGAGAGATAGTCATTATATGCTAAATTTTCAAAGTGTGAGTTTTGGATAGACTCGGTCGCCTTTTTGGGGCAATTGTATCGGCCGAGGGCATTAAAGTGGATCCTAAAAAGATTGAGGCAGTTTAGAACTGGCCTAGACCCATTTCAGCTATAGAGATTCGGAGTTTCCTGAGGTTGGCGGGTTATTATCACCGGTTCGTGGAGGGGTTTTCATCCATAGCAGCCCCATTGACTAGATTGACCTAGAAGGGTGCTCCATTCAATTGGTTGGATGAGTGTGACTTGAGCTTTCAGAAGCTCAAGACTGCTTTGACTACGGCGCCAGTGTTAGTGTTTCCCACATGTTCAGGATCCTATATGGTGTATTGTGATGCATCACGTATTGGTCTCAGTGAAAAATCGATGTAGGATGGCAGGGTGATTGCATACACATCGCGGCAGTTGAAGGTTCATGAGAAGAATTACCCTGTTTATGACCTAGAGTTGGCAGTCATAGTTCATGCACTGAAGATTTGGAGGCACTATCTCTACGGCGTGTCGTGTGATGTGTTCACAGATCATTGGAGCCTACAGTATTTGTTCAAGCAAAAGGATCTCAACTTGAGGTAGAGGAGGTGGTTGGAGTTGTTGAAAGACTATAATATCACCATTTCGTATCATCTGGGGAAGGCCAATGTGGTGGCCGATGTCTTGAGTAAAAAGGTTGTGAGTATGGGTAGCCTTGTGTATATTCCAGTTGGTGAGAGGCCTCTTGCATCAGATGTTCAGGCTTTGGCCAATCAGTTCGTGAGGTTAGATGTTTCGGGGCCCAGTTGTGTTCTAGCTTGCACGGTCCCTCGATTTTCTTTGTACGAGCGCATCAGAGAGCATCAGTATGATGACCCCTATTTGCTTGTCCTTAAGGACACGGTGCGAAACGGTGGTACCAAGTAGGTTACTGTTGGAAATGACGGGTTGTTGCGAATGCAGGGTCAGATTTGTGTGCCCAATGTGGATGGGCTTCGTGAGTTGATTCTTGAGGAGGCCCATAGTACCCGGTATTTCATTCATCCGGGTGCCGCCAAGATGTATCAGGACTTACGGAAGCATTATTGCTAGAAGAGAATGAAGAAGGGTATAGTTGCATATGTAGCTCGGTGTCTGAATTGTCATCAAGTAAAGTACGAGCATTAGAGGCCTGGTGGTTTGCTTTAGAGGCTGGAAATTCCTGAGCGGAAGTGGGAGCATATTACCATGGATTTTGTTATTGGGCTCCCATGGACTAAGTTCGACGCAGTATGGGTCATTGTGGACAGGTTGACCAAGTCGGCACATTTCATTCCGGTGGTAGCTACCTATTCTTCAGAGCGGTTAGCTGAGATCTATATCCGCGAGATCGTTCGTCTCCATGGTGTGCCCGTGTCCATCATTTCTAATCAAGGTGTGCAATTCACTTCGCACTTTTGGAGGGTCGTACAATGTGAGTTAGGCACACGGGTTGAGTTGAGTACAACATTTCACCCCCAGATGGATGGGCAGTCCAAGCGCACCATTCAAATATTGGAGGATATGCTTCGCGCTTGCATTATAGATTTTGGGGGTTCTTGGGATCAGTTCTTGCCACTTGTGGAGTTTTTCTACAACAACAGCTACCAGTCGAGTATTCAGATGGCTTCCTATGAGGCATTGTACGGGAGGCACCCAGTTGGTTGGTTTGAGTCGGGAGAGGCTCAGTTGTTGGGTATCGATTTGGTTCAGGATGCCTTGAAAAAGGTCGAGATGATTCAGGATCGACTTCACACTACTCAGTCTAGGCAGAAGAGATACGCCGATCAGAGAGCTTGTGATGTTACATTCATGGTTGGGGAGAGGGTATTGCTCCAAGTTTCACCCATGAAGGGTGTGATGAAGTTCGGAAAAAAGGGCAAGTTGAGCCCTAGTTGTATCGGACCCGTTGAGATTCTTGAAAGAGTGGGTGAGGTGTCCTATAAACTGGCATTGCCACCTAGTTTATCAGCAGTCCATCCGGTGTTCCATGTGTCCATGCTTCGGAAGTATCACGGTAATCCATCCCATGTGTTAGATTTCAGCTCAGTCCAATTGGATAAGAATTTGACTTATAAGGAGGAGCCGGTGGCCATTCTAGCCTAGTAGGTCCGGAAGTTGAGGTCTAAGAGCTATCCTTCAGTTCGAGTGTAGTGATCGAGGTAGCCATATGGGAGTCCGAGTCCGACATGCGGAGTAGATACCCACACTTTTTCACCAGTTCAGGTACCTTTCTATGTCCGTTCGAGGACGAACGTTTGTTTTATAGGTAGAGAATGTGATGACCAGATAGGTCATTTGAGTTTTAGCCTTTATTTCTGAGGTCCGAGACCTCGACTAGCTCTGTTTAGTGTTTTTCGACTTGCGTACGAAGTCCGTGTCTTGTTCCAAAAAGTTTTTATGTGAAAAATTTAAGAAAATGTGAAATTTTAACTTAAAACTAATTTGAGTTGACTATGATCAACATTTTATGTAAACGGATCCAGATCAGTATTTTGACGGTCCTGGTGGGTCCGTATCGTGATTTGCGACATGGGCGTATGCCCCAAATTGAATTCGAAAGTCCCTAACTTGATTTAACATAATTTGTTGAAAACTAGTAATTTGAAGGCTTAAAGAATTCCTAAGTTTCACCTAGGTTGACTTTGTTGCTACCGGATTTGGATATCGATTTCGGAACTTGGAATAGGTTCATTTCACCATTTATGACTTGTCTGCAAAATTCGGTGCAAAATAGAGTTGATTTGACGTGATTCGGACGTCCGATTGTAAATTTGCATGTTCTTGAGTTTCTTTGAAAATAGCATACATTTTGATGTCCGATTCGTAGTTCTCGGTATTATTTTAGTATTTTGATCACGTGAGCGAGTTCGTATGATGTTTCTAGACTTGTGTTGATGTTTGGTTTGGAGCCCTGAGGGTTCGGGGTGAGTTTCGGATAGGCTACAGACTAATTTTGGACTTTGGAGAATAGCTGAAGACTCTCTGTTGCTGGTGTGGTCTGCAGACCTCGCAATTGCGAGGTGGGGATCGCATTTGCGATATTTGGCCAAGTCTGTTATGATCGCATTTGCAAACAGTTTGTTTGCAATTGCGAAGATGGCCTAGGAACAGCAGAGATCGCATTTGCCATCATTTGATTGCTTTCGCGATGTTATAGTTTCGCATTTGCGAACTTGTCGTCGCAATTGTGATGACAGTAGAGATGCAGGGAGTTTGCTTCTGCGATGATTTCTTCGCATTTACGGGGTTCACATTTGTGAACCCCAGGTCTCATTTACGACATCTACGACTGGACAAAAATCTAAGGGACGGGATTTTTAGCCTCATTTTCATAGTTTGGGACCCTAGGATTGGTAGGTGACGATTTTGTAGAGGGAATTTCATCAACAGACTTTGGGTGAGTGATTCTAATCCATTTCTAATCCTATTCCATCAATTTATCTCAGATTTTAACATCAAAATCATGTAAATCAAAATGATGATTTGTGAAACCTTGTCAAGAAATGGAGTTTTGAGAGTCGATTTGGACTCGAATTTTGAAACTAACCACATATATGAAGTCACGGTTTCATGGATAGTCAGAATCTATCATTTGACTCGGGTTTTGACCGGGCGAACCCCGGGTTAACTTCTGTTGACTTTTTGGGAGAAGTGTAAAGATCTTAGCTTTATCTATTGTAATTGATTTTCCTAGCATTGTTTGATGATATTAAGTCGATTTTGGTTAGATTCGATTGGTTTGGAGGTGAATTTTTAGAGAAATGACACCGGTTGAGCTTTGATTTGGTCGTGGAACGAGGTAAGAGTTGGATCTAACCTTGATTTGAGGATATTAGGAACCCTTGAACTATATGTTATGTGAATTACGTGTGTAGCGGCTCATATGCGAGGTGACGAGTGTATATACGCCGTCAAAATAATTATTTCTATGTCTTTCTCGTATTTCATGAATTATCTCAGATATGCCTTAACTGTTACATGCTTTAATTACCTTCTATGTCGTAATTGGTTACTTTTCATTAATTATTCTTGTATTACATTATTCGTTCCTTCCATAATTCTGTGATTAATTGCTACTTTCCTTAATTGTCTTACTTGCACACATTAACTATCCTGTATTTCGCTTGTCTTATTGCTTTTGTGTTAATTGTAGTATTCATTTGATTAGTACGGGTTCCTTTATTGCTTTGCTTTCATATTCCTTAATTAGAAAGGTTCTTGTAAATTGAGCTATTGAATTGATTGCTTTTATTGATAATATTTGTGGATCGGGTTGCACGCCGCAATGGTTGTGATATGGTGGAATAAGGGAGGATTTTGATATTGATTATAATGATATGGTGGGATCGGGTTGCGCGCCGCAACGCTTGAGAATGTAATACTTGATATTGATAAATTATGATATGGTGAAATAAGGAAGGAATATGACATTGATTATGATGATACTGTGGGATAGGGTTACGTGCCGCAACGGATTTTATATGTGATTCTTGATAATAATAAATGATATTATGGTGGAATAACGGAGGATTGTGTGTGTATAGTGGGATCGAGATGCGCCCGCAACCTATTGTGTACATTGTACTCATTGTGTTATTGTGTTAGTTTTCAGCCTTTAGGTCTGATACTCTGGATTCTCTGGTTTTGAGGATTGAGTTCATTTTTATAAATTAATGGCTTTACCGTCATTTCCTGTTTCCTTCCATGTTGTTGTTGTTGTTGTTGTTGTTGTTGTTGCTATTGTTGTTGTTGTTGTTGTTGTTGTTGTTATTATTATTATTATTATTATTATTATTATTATTATTATTATTGTTATTGTTATTATTATTATTATTATTATTATTATTATTATTATTATTATTATTATTACGTGTCCAAACCCGCTTTCGCGAGAAAACGGGGCGCGACAGTACTCATACTATACTCTGCACTTCCTGTGCAGATTTTGGAGTTGGTCCTAGCGGCGGTCAGTAGATTGCTTGTATTCGGTGCTTGACGGAGACTTGAGGTACAGCTGCACAACGTTCGCAGCCCTGAAGTCCCCTTCTACATTACCCTTGCTATTTATTTCGATTCAGACAGTTACACTTTCATTCAGACTATTATTTGTAGTATTATAGACGCTCATGTATTCGTGACACCAACTCTGGGATTTTTATTTTGATATTGTCATTTATTAGATTTATCTACTTTATTTCAGTTTATTTAGTTTATTAGCTTTCATTTGATTTGAATTGTTAAAAGTAGTTACATCTAACGTTGGTTTGCCTAGCAAATGAAATGTTAGGCGCCGTCACGGTCCCGAGAGTGAGAATTTCGGGTCATGACAGTGTTGTTGTCAGTGGTTTTTTGTGTGCAACAATTTCTTTTTTTGTAAAACGATTTTTTGTTTTTGGTACAGGTGGTGTATTGGAGTTATTCTATTGGCATCTAGTTTGTGACGCCGTAAATAGAAACGAGCGATTTGTTTGTTCTTAGTGATGTATGGTGCGTGAGGTGGTGGCTGACGAAGTTAATTTGTCGGTTTTGCAATTTTTTTGTTTTGATACTTTATTTTCTAAATCTAGTTGACTTAGGATAGTGAATTGATTTTGTTGAATATAGTTGGTTGACCTTTCAGAAGCAGTGTAGTTAAATGACCCCTTTTTAACTCGAACTCCAAGTTTGAGGTAGATGTAGGTATGGATGTGCTAGTGCTGGGCGTATAAGGTGTAGGGGTCATATCTGAATTTCTTTTTTTTGGGTTATTTTTTTCTTTTTCTTTTAATTTCTCTACTATTTTTTTTACAGGGTTTTTCCTTTCCTGTTTTTTATTTCTTATTTCTTTTTCAATTTTTTCTTTCTCAGTACTTTCTTTTTCTAACTTGTGTGAATCAAAAATTGTAATGGAGCACCTTTTGTGTGTATAGGACATTGTCTTCCATTGTCCGGTTATCGTGTCTGTTGTAGATTTTTTCTCAATTTTTATGGATGTTGAGTTCTTGTTAGGACATTGGTATAGGTTGTGTCTCAGGCATCCGCATATCGTACATAGTGAATTTGTGTCTTTATAGTGGATATCTATATTTCCCGATCACGACATTTCTTGGCAGAGATTTTCCTAGGGAGCCAGGATACACAAGCGTGCATAGTGTCCCCTTGTCGTGTTGGTAGTGTAGCTATCAATCTTAAAACGTCTCAAATTATTTGTCCAATTTTTTTTAGTATTTCTAAGTCATAGTACTCAGCGGGTAATTCTTGAAGGCATACCCATATTGTGGAAAAATTGATGTGATTTGCATTGGGATTGAATTTTGGTGTCCATTTTTTGACACTAAGGTATTGTGAGCCAATAAATCATGGTCCATTGTTTATGTCCCTTTGATAGAGTTCATGGGATATAAAGTGGATCAGGTAGTAGTCATTTCATAAATCAATAAGGTTCATTGGTTATGTGGAGTTCCAAACTTTTTGTATTTTTGTGCGTGGTAATTTGTAACTCATGCGCTTGCCCAATAGTTTGATGATCACGAATTGTTTTCAAGGCTCATATAATCTAATTTTATCCGCTATTGTGATGGGTATGCAATTTGGGTAGTTAGTTGTGTTATCTTTTTTCTCCTCCAGTGTAAGGCTGCTAAAAATTGTGCAGTTAAAATTCATAGGAGAAAATTTTGCTTTTGGGTGATTGTATCCCTATAACTTACCTATGTTTTCATATGTGTGTCAGTGTCTTTTGGTCTGTGTATATTGCCTGTGAGCAGATCTTCCCCTTCGTTGGTGAGGGAGCTTCCTTCCATTGGTTGCCTTTTTAGTGTGGTAAATAAAATAAACTGTGTCGTGGGTAGTTGATGGCTTGATTGACTGATAGTTTCTATATATTTGCGCTCAAAAGATTTGGTAATCTCATAATTCTAGGTACTAAGTTTCTGTTAATTATTATTTTAGTACTTTCTTCAAATATTCAAGATCTGATTACTACAGTAAATCATCAAGAATTAAGTTTTAAGCAATTAAAATTTTTGATATTCACATAGTTCTCAAAACATTCAAATTCACGTCATCTTCAATTTCTTTCTCCAACATGCCTTTATCCCTCTTCTCAACTACTTTCTCATGTTCCAACCAATTCCAGCAGCGTATGCGTATTCTTTCGTAGAATTCATATGCATGTCAAATGAATCAAATTTTATCCCAAGATTTATTGGTACAACGGAATAAAAAATATTCATATGTTAAATTTCATATGTGATCACAAATCTACCATTAAAAAGGAGAAAGTAACACAATAATCACAATTCAAAAATCTCTACTACATGGTTCAGTCAAGAATAAAGCTTAATTTTCTATTAAAATTAAATTGAGTTTTTAAATAATTGATTCAAATGACTTTTCTTTAAAAATGATAGTGAAATCCACAATAACGAAAAGAAAATTATGGAATAAAAAGGTAAATTCACCCCGGTAGATTGTAACTTAAATGTTTAAAAGGATTGACATGGTGGTAAAAGAAATTTCGGGATAACTTTTGGCGCCAAAAATGGAATTTGTAGGAGGGAATATCAAATTTTTCGAAAATTATATATGAAATATCTATTATTTTAACCATGGTTAATACCCTGTTTATGTTAATTAAATCTAGACCATTGATTTTAAAATGGTATATGTGTCTCTTATCCAAGTAAAATCTTTCAAAAATGGAGGTAATAGAAAATGGAGAGGAGTCAAATCCTAATTTGAGAGAGCAATATATAATCGTGAAAATAGTACGGGCTAGTCAGTTTCCGGACTGGTAATTGAAAAATAGCCTGCGTTTGCAAAGTCATTGAAAAATAGTCACTATTTTACTGCAATACGAAAAGTTCCAGCATAATATACTGGAGATTGGTGCACCTGTGTATGAACTTCCAGCATATTATGCTGGAACTCCAACGCACGGAAAGTTCCAGCATAATATACTGGAGATTGGAGCACCTGTGTATGAACTTCCAGCATATTATGCTGGACAAATATATTCTCCAGTATATTATGTTAGAAGTCCAGTATATTATGCTGGAACTCCAGTATATTATATTGGTCCAACATAATATTTGAATAATATTTTTCTTCAGATTTATCTTTACATGAAAAGAGGCTAAATTTCGACTACTTTTAAAACTGTAGCTATTTTTCAATTACCACTTATAAATCTGACTATTTTTGAATTTCATCCTATATAGCCCTGTATACAAGGCCTTATGCATCGCATGAACATAAAACAAAAAGCTACATATAAAGTAGAAAGTAGCAAGCCCACATTTCGAGAAGCACGTTGTGAAAGAAAATGCTATTTCTAAATACTTAGAGGCAGAATTTGATGGTTTATTGGTTTGATTTTGCTACTTAAGTTAGATATCATCTAGTAATTCTAAATATAAATAGAAGAATCTCGAATAAATAAGTATTCACAATTATTTTTTTATTCAAGCAAGAAAATGCAATAATCTTTTCCTTTGACACTAATCCTGTAAACGAGCGAAGGGAAGTTTATAGGCTTGATCTTGGTAATACTAACAATCACCTAAAGGTAACGTACGATTCACCATCGAAGTTTATAGTCTAATAGTACTAGTTAGAATTTAATAAATATGGATTTAGTGCTTCATGCCCCCTTTATCCCTTCTCCTATTATGATCTCCGACGTAATAGAAAAAAGAATTAAAGAAAAGGTGATTTCCAGTTTGTGTATGGGCTCAGTTCCTGTGCTAGTGACGAGAGGAACATGAATCATTTTAGTTATGCCCATTAAGATGTTACATTGCTTTACAGGATTGAATTGTTATGCAAGATCCATCTTAAGCCCACCAGCATGATTGTTTATGATCCCGAGCTTTACTTGAATATGTTGATGCTTATCTACTACGGGTAGTAGATTTTTCTTAATTAATGAAAAATAACTATAGCTTAAATCTTTGTAGATAACGATCTATTTCTTGTAAAATTATCTAATTGATTTTTCTCATAGAAGTGTCAGGAGTAAATTCATAGGTGGTCATCCAATTTTATATTCGTTACCCCCAAAGTTACTATTTTTTTGGGATTACATAAAAATTATTTTACTTTGCATACTTTTCACAAAAATAACTTTGATCATTTTTTTTTGGTTAAAAACCCACCTAAAATGTGAGAGAAAATGCAAAAATGAACCTTATATTGGGGTAAGTTCAAAATACGCTCTTAAATATACTCTTTAGTTGTTTTGATTCCATGAGGCTGTCAAAAGTGAGCATTTTTTATTTTCATTGAAAATTTAATAAAGACTACTTATTAAATATAATGGGAACTAAAATTTAGTTAAATCGAATTACCAATATAGTCCTGTCAAATTCAGGTGCTCTGCTAACATAAACATAAAGTTACTAATAAAAACATATTATCAGTGTGAAACTAGTTGAAACGTAAACAAGAAAGCAACAGCACATTTTAGCTATGCATCCTCCTATTACAATATATATATAAATAAATCACATCTCTTCCGGGCTAAATTAATAATTAGTGTTTGATCCTTTAAACAATAAAGAAAAACTAATGATTTGTCCGAAAGTCGAACCAATCATGAGCGCAAATTCACCAATCACCACAGCCGACTTTAATGCACTAACTTACGTTCACCTTGAAAACGAGTTAACTCCTTTCATGATATATGAATTTTAGATCTTTACACCGCATGATTAATTATGAAACAATAAAATTCAGTTATCTTATACCTAATTGCAAGTAAGAATAAATACTTTGATGGGATGGGACTTATCAAATCCAGTAGTCGCAAAACCAAAAATGCACAAGATGCTAGAAATATATTTTAAAAATAGCGTACTACACCGCAAAAACTATACCAAATCTTATAATAAGCCAAAAATATTTGAAATTGCAAAAATTCACTTCTAAATGTGATTCCATAGTAAATCTCTTTTTCGCATTTTTTCATTCTTTAATAATTATAGTTTATTAAATACTCGATTAAAATGAAAAGTGCTCACTTTTGACAGCCTCATGGAATCAAAACAACTAAAGATTGTTTTTAAGGGCTTGTTTTGAACTTACCCCAAAATATAAGGATCATTCTTGTCATTTTCTCTCACATTTTAAGTGGGTTTTTAACCGAAAATGATAAAAGTAATTTTTGTGAAAAATGAAGCAAAGTAAAATAATTTTTATTTAACAAAAGAAAGAATACTTATTTTTTAATAATGCGCAAATAACATGATGACCGCCCATAAAATTTACCTTGTTTGTCACTGTGTGTATTGGTTGGGATGACGGGCTACTGGCGTCTGGACTGAAGCAACACTAAATTGGACTTCTAGACAAACTTGCTTACATACAAATAGGGAAAATGACACTCTACCACCACCATCCTCAACCATAATCGTTGTCGCTATCAATCACCACTAGCTACTACCAGAACCTCCACCATCAATCAAAATCACCACCAACTACCGCCTCTAGTCGGCACTCACAAGCACTTTCATTAAACATCACCACCACCAACTAAAATCTCTGTTTTCAAGCACTTGACCAGAAAATAACCATGGAGCTGCCATAACCGGAGCTTACTATCTAAACTTAAAACTGCCTGGGTTTAACCTTTAACCTAAGCATCATCGGAAAGATACAATATTGAAATTAATACTAAAGCATGCTGCAGAATAGCTCAAGATTTCTAAGTTTAACACTTGAGTATTTAGCCTATCATTTAGGCTAAATTTCTAACTAATAAAATTTAAAAAATAATAACAGAAATTTAAAATACCTAAGACCGCCGGTTGTGACCAGTAAGTCTTTTGATTTTATTGATACACAAAGTTGAAAACAAAGATTGTTTTATAGGTGAGCGAGATGCGTTTACCGAGAGAACCTAAACAAAGATTATTCTGAAAACAAAGATTGTTTTCAGAATAGTTCCTCCCTATTCTGAAACTTATGATCCTTATATAATGGATCTTGAAAAGAAGAAAACAAAAATTGAATAGTAATGGCCGACAGAATAATTACAAGTGTGGCCAAAAGAAAAAGTAAAAATGATAATTTACTTTATAAAAGTAGATTTGATTCCCGACACTATATCATGGTGGAGTCCTCTGCTTTATAAAATCTGATTTGTTTTATTACTCCAATAATTCTGCAATGGGACCTTTAATCTTTATCAAACAACTGTTTTGCCTTCGTCATTTTTAGAGGAAGATGCTTCCGCTTTTTCCTTCATCTTCTTCAAAAATTCTTTGATTTCTTTAATATTAATCTGTTCTGATTGAATTTCTTGAGATTCTCCAGCAAGGCAGATGTCTTCATCAGTGGAATTACCAACTGATGCCATTGGCACATCATTTGAAACTTCTGTATCAAAGTTTCTTGCTAAATCTCTTCTGATTTCTTTGAAGTAAGAAGCTAGAATTTCTTTCTTAGAAATTGCACCCTTTTTCATTTGTAATTTTCTGGTCAAGTACTTGAAAGAGCTGCTTTCTTCAGTATTACTGCTGCTGTTACTTTTCGAACTATAATTCTTGAGTGCCTTATGAATATTATCTAAGGGTTTCTTGGCCATGGACCTTTCCTTCCTTATCTTTCTAGAGCATCTTACTCCAGAACTTTGTGTAAAAAATTCTATTTAAATAGAAAAATCCCTTGCTAGTATAATTAACTTCAGTATTCCATTTCATTATCCACAGGATGAAGAATTCTATGAAAAAATACATAAGGGTCATTCCTTCGTAGAATATATTATTCTTCTGTAAAACTATTAATTTGGGTGATAATTCTACCCGCTGAGTATATAAATTCATAAAATTTTTTGGTAGAATATCCAATGATGAGCCATATAAAGTCCACCAGTCACAAAACCAATTTGGCAAATTCTGCTCAAATACATTGGGGCAGATTTTAATGAACCAAGAATGTTTTTCATTAGAATTTTCATATAGAAAAGTTTTATTAAAACTTTAGATATAATCCCAATAATTGAACTTAACAGAAATTTTCTGTTCAAGGTGGATATAATCCTTTTCCTTTAAAGTACTAATTCCCCATTCATCTGCGGAAATAATATGCTTGATTATTATCTTAGAAAAGTTATAAACTTTTCTTGTAGTAGATAGATAAAAATGCTGAATTTTAGTTGATCCTGTTGATAGTAAAATCAACTCATAATTCATTCTATACTTATATGTAGTTGTGGCATATGATCCCGTATCTAAATACCTGGCCATTAGTTTCCATGGATTATCTTTCCATTTGAGATCTGATTGTTCCAAAAGAATTATTAATTCTTTCAGCGGACTCTGGTTATAAATCTTATTTTCTTGACCTTCATCTGTCAAAGCTGTTGAATAAGATGGTGGGTTATTACCCGTATCTTGTTTGGATTTTATGAAATCCATAAATTCTTTGTACATGGGGTGATCCGTATTAACCCCTGAATTTTCTGTACAAGTAGTAGCTATTAATTTTTAATTTCCAATTTGGGCAAGGATATTACCTCTGCCATTGCCTCTTCCTCTTCCCCTTCCCCTTCCCTGAGGGGGTGTATATTGTGGTCTCATCTGAAAAATGAAACACAAAGAATTATGAATTCAAATATTCTCTAGTAAGAAAATCGGGAAGACTATTATCACTACCCTTTTTATAAACAATTTCAAAATTAAAAGGGGCTAATAGAGCTTGCCACCTTGCGAACATTTGTTTTGAAACATCATGCTTGAATATTTATTAAAGATAAATCTAGCAGCTTGACAATCAGTTTTTATTAAAAACTTCTGATTATATAAATCAGTTTGGAATTTTAAAATGCACTTAACTATAGCAAGAATTTCTTTAGCTATAGTTGCGTAATTTCTTTGAGAATTATTCCATTTCCTATAATAGAACTGAACAAGATATTCTTGTTTATTATCATAAGAAATTTGTTTGAGTATACCGCCAAAACCTATATCAGAAGCATAAGTTTCAACAATTTTATCCCAATTTGGATTAGCAAGTGTTAAACAAGGAAGGTTATTAACATTTTGTTTTATAATACGAACAACATCTGTATGACTATTAGTCTAAGATTTTGGGTTCTTTTTAAATCTATCATAAAGAACAGCAGTATCTTTAGCTAAATCCTTTATAAAAGGAGAATTATAATTAAGACTGCCCAAAAATCTTTGCAATTGAGTTTTGTCAGTTATAATATCAAAGAATTTAGAAGGAAATTCAATGCTACAATTAATAGGAATTATTTTTCCTTTTTCAATATTATGATCTAAAAATCTAATATTAGTCTGAAAAAAATTCATCTTTGTTTTAGAAATAACCAAACCATTTTGAATAATAACCTTTCTAAAAATTTCTAGGTGTCGAAAATGACTTTCAATATTTTTAAAAAATATCATAATGTCATCTATATAAACAATTATGAAATTAGTATAAGAAATAAAAATATCATCCATAATCTTCTGAAATTCAGAAGGAGCATTCTTCAAACCAAATGGCATAACATTCCACTCATATTGATCCATTGAGACATTAAAAGCGATTTTATATCTATCTGATTCAGCTATTTGAATCTGCCAATAGCCTGATTTTAAATCAAACTTTGAGAAAATAATTGCATCATGTAATCTGTCCAATAAATTCTTTTTATTAGGAATAGGATATCTAATCCATCTTAGCGCCTTATTAAGGGGCTTATAGTTTATAACAACTCTAGGAACACCACGTTCCTGTTCTACGTGTTTATTAACATAGAAAGTAGTAAAAGACCATTTGGACTTTGAAGGTTTTATTAAACCTTTCTCTATTAGAGAATCAATTTCCTTTTTGCATAATTTTAAATATTCGAAATTCATTTAGCATGTCCTAGCTTTAGTTGGGATATTACCTTCTGAAAAGCCTTCTTCATAGGGAAGACTTACTATAAGAAGTTTCCTGTTCCAAAATTGATTTGGATAGTCTCCGCAAATTTGTAAAGAAAATTGATTTTTTAACAAATCAATTTTTTCTATTAACTTTTGAGCTTTTAAATCCTGCTCAATAGTAAGACTGCGAATTTCATTTTTGAGAAAATCAATCTGCTTGTTTTTTGCAGTAATGTTATTAGAAATAATTTCATTCAAAAATCTTTGAATTGGTTGAGTTATAAACCCAAAGGTGATCGATTTTCCATTCAATGTACCTGTAAAGCTATTAGCATCGCAATTAGTAAAAGGCATAATTTTATGAAAAAATAGCACACCTAATATTATATCCTGATGAATATCTTTTATAATTTTCAGGAATACAAATATTATTTTTATAAATAAAAGCTTTAGGTAATTTATAATTAATACCCATATGATGATCATTAGCATTTTTTAATTTATGAGTGATTTTATGAAAATATCTAGTAGGTATTATCCCTTCTTTTATACAATTTTAATTTGCACCACTATCAAATAATGCAACAAACTCTTTTTTGAAATTATAATCAATCAAAAGCGTTATCTTTATGAGGAATTTCTGAGTAGTGAAGAACTGTAATTTCTGCAAAAACTCATTATCAGGAAAATTAACAGTTCCTAAAAAGTCATCTCTTACTTCTTTATTAGAAGCACTAGGACCTAATTCTAATTCAGTAATATCAGTATTGAATTCTAAATTTGGGGTAACCTGAGGATTTTCTAACTTAATAATCCTCTTATCTAAGACTATATTAGAAGCCTTTAAATTCGAGACTTCATTCTTGAGATTATTAATCTCCTCCTTTAGGTCTTGAACAGTGGTTGACCTATCAATGGTCTGGGATTTTTCTCTTAAAATCCTCTTAATATCAGAAATTGTATAAGGACCTTTTTGGGAAGGAATTCCTTCTACTTTAGAATCCTTACGACTATTGTCCGTAATAGGATCTATCTAATCTACAATCTGGGATCTTAGTTCAGGACCTTAATGACTCTAACGAGTTCTAATAAACCATCATTTGTAAGGACATTTGTATCTAAATCCTTAAACTGTGAATAAATATTATAAAACTCATCTTCTGTGTTGTTATTACAACACTCATCTTGCATTTGCTTACAAGGTCCACAATCTGATTCTGATGAAGAATAGTATTCTTCATTTTGTAATACTTTCAAATCTCCATCAGTTGAAGATTCTGTATCACTGCTTACTGGGGAATTATCCCTTGAAGAATTCAAAAAGATCTTATATAACGAATCCTTAATACTATTATCTAGGTCAAGGTTCTTAATCTTATCCTTAACCTTACAATCTTTGGCGTAATGGCCTATTCTACCACACTTATAACAGGCATTGGGCTTAACAGATTTGATAAAATCCTTTCTCATCTTATAAGTAGACCTTCTCTTCTCGGTCTTTTCTCTTCTTTTCTCAGGATTTCTCCACTTCTTTCTCTTGTACCTATAAGGTTCTTTCTGATCTTTCTTTTTTCTATGAGGCTACTTATTCTTAGGGATATTTATGGCAAACTGCTCACAGAACTCTCCTAATTGCTGTCTTTCATTTAGACGGTGTTTCTTAATCTCTTGGTTTAGCTTATTCTCATTGCAAAGTGCTAAACCTTCCTGAGTGCATGCACTAAACAACTTACCATAAGTATAACTATTATAATATATACTCATAACAGTACCTCTAAAGATTTTTCTAATCCTTTCTGCAAAAAGGGTTAGGAGTCCATCTATAAACTTAGACTTCCAGTGAGTACTATTACACTCTGGTAATTCTATAACTCTTGAAATGAATACATCCTTATACCATCTAAATTAAGTAAGTGTATAACACCTTAGGTTTTGAAGCATAGTTCTAATGGTCTCACTATTATCTGACCATCTACCTAAAAAATATTTTATAATATTAAGAACTAAAGAATATACTATATTTTGCACATTCTGTCCATTCTCCATATTAACAGCTCCTAAAATATCCGATATTTGACTATTAGTCAAATAATTATTCCACCAGCCTTTTAATTGGCTAGTAAACCCAGCTATAATCATATCAGCTATGGCTTTCTCATAATTAATATTCACATTACAGATAGTACTATACATAAGCATTATATGCACCTGAATATAAATCTGCCTATCTGTGAAACCATCTATGTTCCATTTATAGATTTCTTTACCACTATAACTCTGTGAGAAATAATTGGGCTCAGGTTTTTCTAGTAAAACATCCTGAAGGGTCGGTCTACGATAATAGTACATAATTTGAACTGGTTTTCTAGCAAACTTTTATGAGATTTTATTAATCTCATCAGAAAGTTTCTCTTTTCTTTCTTCACTAGAAAGATTTTTTAAATTTAAAGGACTAATCTTAAATCCTTCAAATTTCTTATTAAGAAGTTTCTCCAAGTCATCTGGACTTTTAAATTTAAAGTCTTTGACTTCTGGAGGGGGTTGGATACTGGCAGTCGCTATTCTCCTTACCTTTTATTGTATCCTTGTTACTAATTTTTTGGACTTTTGCTATAAGCTTGTCCAATCTATCACTGATAGAAGCTACCCGTTCACCTAGAATACTCACATAGATGTTCGTATAATTATTCTGAGTCAACATCGTATTCAAATTTCTAGCAGTAATAGTTCTTGTATTATCATCAAATAATTTAGAGAAGGCAGTATAATATATAACCTTATCTTTTTCTCCCATTTGGAAATATGTTTGGGATGGGAAAACAGATTTAGTAACTTCCCCACTACTCAGCTTATAATCTCTTTCTAGGATGGAAATATAACCATCAACATATTTAGACATGAACCAAGACACAAAAGCTATAATCTTGTTATGCCTACTAATGTCATTATAAAAATCATCTTGAAAATTTTTTATTAGTTTTTCATTAAAATTATTAAAAATCCAATTTCTAAAAAGTTCTCATCTGGGTTTTTTAAACTCTGCAAAATTTAATTTTCTTGCCGGTGAACTCGGGCTAAAATCTATTGGTCACTATCCATGCAAACCAGTTAAAAAATTCATTTCGGATTCAGTTGGGTCTGGTATAGCACTAGCAATAATATTTGTGCTAATTTTTATAACTTCAGTTCTATCATTTTCTCTAATCCGTGATGTAGATGCTCTTGAAGGAAAATCTACCTTATAATCAACAGGTGAAATATAAGAAGAGTTAGATCTAGTTAATCTAGATGAATAACTGATATTATCAATTTGATCGAGTTCATTGAACTTGATCTTAACAGTTCCATCAGAAGCTTGTTCTACTTCTGTGATTTCACTGTTAACATTATTTCGAGGAGCTATTGCTTCCTCAATGACCCATTCTTTGGGAAAATCTATTTCATCCCACTTAATAGGTCTTCTGGTAATAACTTTAGATCTGCCAAAATTAGTTTCTATCAAAATGGTTTTATTTTTGAAATCCATGATTTTGCACATGGGATTCAGCGTATATAAAGACTTGTAATAAATCCTATAACAAACGCATATAACTTCAGTTCCAGGCATATAATCATAACCATGGAGCTTAATACTTAATATAAAGCATTTAGCGAATTATCATCGCTTAATGAAACCTGCAAATTAGGATATGCATTAAAATAAACAGAACCATAAGCCAAACTTGTTTCAACGGTTCCTATAAGGGACTTCTTCCTATTTTGGTTCCTACCATCCCTAAGTGCTGCTATAAAGCTCTCAGGTAAACTTCTTAATGTAAGGGGCTTAAAGGCGACTTGTATTAAACCTATATGCAAGAATTTATGAGTTTCTCTATAAGGGGCTAAATCATTTTTAGATAATAATCTGAACGTCGCATGGTCACTATCTACAGTGATGGTCTCTTCAGTAGTTTTAAATACTTGTTTTAAACCTAATTTCTCAAAGGTACCTAACTAGTATATAACTTAGGTTGAATTCTAGGGATCGTCCACTTATTAAGGAGATCTAATTGTTGGGGCATATCATACTCTTCTTTCCTACTGTTTTTAACAGTAGTTTATTTTCTAATGATATTCATTAGTAAAGAAAGTATTAAACTTAGTATCTATTACTATTCTTATATGGCTCTGATACCAAATCTCTACATCATATGTGTATTCAAATTCAGATGTTTTAATCTTAATATTCAGATATGTATTCAGATTCAGACGTCTTAATATTAAAAAAATAAAAACAAATGAGGAATAAGAAAAACAAACCAATGCAATTGCAATGTAATTTGTATCCTGCAGGAAATAAATAAGAGCCTATCTTTGTTAGTAACAAAAACATTAAGAAATATAACACTTTCCAATTGCAGCTTGTTTGGATAGTTGTTATCTGTTATTTTGTATCGTATTTGTTACTTTAAGCACAATGTTTGTTTTGATTATTACTTAAATTTTATTGTATCGTATCGTTAAATTCGTCGTTACGTAACGACAAAAAATATCAATTTATGGAACGATCGATTTGGTGTGGTCGCGTCATTACCTTTTTTTTTTTCCTCCTCTTACTCGTCCTTATTAGTAAATAATTATATTTATCTTTTACCCTACTATTTAATATAATAATTTTACCCCGTACCTTACTTTTTCTTTATAATATTATAAGTTTATTCTTTTATAGTTAGTGCATGACATAATAAAATGACGACAACTAATACAGTCAATTCAAATATTGTAAACATCAAAACGATACAGTATAATATCATATGATACATTATGAAACGATTAACAACCATCCAAACAAGCTGTTAGTCACTGAAACGAAATCCTTACAGACACTTGCAGAGACATTGATACAATCATTACAATTGAGAGACAAATACTAGTTTCAATCTTAATAAAATTGCGCATTTCTTTTATTTGATTCAGCGTATGGAAAATCTTGACATTCATTAAAGTAAAAGGAAATATTCAAATTGCAGACAATTAACCAACGCTCGGGGGCTTACTAACTTTGTTAAAATTATCAACAAGAATCCGAACTCTTGAGGGTCTAAAATCTTGAGTTAATGCCCATGGTGGATAAATAATTTGTATGTCATTTACCTCAGGCATCTCTGCTTGAATCACCTTGACAGCATCATCGCCTAAATGTCCGACCAATTGAGGCCAAGTTTTGGGGCATTGAGCAGAAAATAAAGAAGAATGGAGCTCTTTTTCATTTCCTGATGGCTTTTTAGGTGGATTTCTCTCCATGTTTTCGAGATTTGGAGTTGGGATGAAATTGCTAAACTGTATATTAAATAGGACCTGATGAAGTTTAAATTAATGATGCTTAAAATTGAAGCTACTAACCATTCTTGGAGGCCACGAATGCCTTTTCAGTAATATTCTATTAACTTAATTAAGAATCCCTTGGATAAGTGGATCTTTGACTCCAATATAATGATTGTAATTAAACAAACTGTCTGATGCACATGATTATCTTACTCTCACTATTTTTATGTATCTTAAAAGGCTATTCTATTAAGATCAAGATGGAGGTGCTAAGACTAAAGGTGTTTACGGACGGTTTGGATCGGGCTGGGTGGGGGAAAAAAATAGCCCGTCCAGTTATGGTTGCGGGCTGGGGGACCAGGCTATTAGTGGGCTGGGAATTTTCGAGTTTTGTTGGGCCGTCCAGATTTGAGCCTATCCAGTTGGAACCGGGCTGGATTTGTTTAAAGTATATTATCATTTCTTGTTCAATGTAATTATTACTTGAGTGTTTACAAACTTCTAAATTATAAAATAAGTATCTTAAGACATAAAATTAAAATTTTAAAGTTTTAAATTTAAAAATTTAAAATTAAAATTAAATATAATATTTAGCAAGACCAATATGTAAGAATAAAACTGCAAAGGCTTTCATTTCATCGCATAATACTGTAGGCATCTAAATTTTTATTAAAATTAAATCTATAAAATAATTTAGATTATATTTTAAATTCAAGATATATAGGTCCAAATAAATATTATGGTCTAATATAATTGAATTAATAAAAAGGTCCAATATATATGGATTAAATAAATAAGTCTTAATCCATTGGGCTAGCCCATTTAATTGGGCTAAAGTGATGAGCTCACTTCATTAAGCCCAAGATATCATCTTCCTAGAGGCCCAATTTGGTGTCATATGACGTGGCACGCCAAGTCAAGCGGAAGATTCAATTGCCACGTGTAAAAATGATAAGGCATGCCAAGTCACATTAAAAGGCTAATGAAATCGCGCCACATGCGAAAGTGACATGTTTTGGTCCAATCAAATACGGCCTTATCACACTTCAATTTGATTGGTCGGAAAGAGTTTGTTCTTATCATAACCCTTTCCTCCCACAACTATAAATAGGGGTCTTCCTAACCTAGAAAAAATACCAAAAGTTATAACAAAAAGCAAGAGAGAGCTCGTGGATCAAACTCCACAAATTTCTCTACAAGTTTCAAGCTTAAAGCAATCAAGTTCAAGTTCAAGTTCAAGAAATCAAGTTCAAGCTTAAGAACGAAGAACAAATCAAGATTCAAAGAGTACGAGTTCAAATGAAAGTTCCTGCTAGTTGAATTCAAGATCATCATTCGTGACAACAAACTTAGATTCGAGATCAAGCTCAAAGGCCCTTGATTTATTAAATATTGAAAAGAAGGATTAGAGGAATCATAGAGATTGTAACACTCATATTATTTGAAATCAAATACTACGATTGTTGCAATATTTTTCGGTCTTGATTTAATTTTCTCGACGTAAATTTTATTGTCTACAAATTCTGGCACGTCCATGCAAGCAATGGTTATTGAAGCTTCTACTGTAGAAGAACAACTTGCAAATTTGATGAAAGCAGTTCAAGGCTTGTCAACCGTGCAAGATCAAGATGCTAAACTTTCCAAGTTATCAAATAAATTGGATAGCATAGTAGAAGGAGAATCCACACAAACACCTTTAAATCTTTAAAGGTCTCAAGAGAAAGGAAACTCTTTCGAAAAGCAAGCAGCGACAAGCAAAAAGTTAGGAAATGGAGCAAGTTTGTATCCAAGTCTGAAAACAAAAAAGCTATTAATGTCAACATATCACCTATGAAGTTCACAACGAAGGTGAGCAAGAAGCAGAGTATGAAATCCACATCTTCTCAAGATAAGCCAAGTGGAAAGTTGACTCTAAAAGAAATGCAAGAGAATGAGTATCTGTTTCTGGATTCTGATGTGCCAGCAATTTTTGAAGAACTCCTCGAGTTAAAGCTCATTGAACTTCCAGAGATGAAGCGGCTGAATAAAGCTGGGAAAACGAATGACCCAAATTACTACAAATACTATCAACTTGTAAGCCATCCTCTGGAGAAGTGCTTTGCCTTCAAGGATAAAGTTATGGACTTGGCTCGTGAAAAGAAGATCGTCCTTGAAGATGAGAAAGCAAGCGCAAACCAAGTCTCTATCACCTTTGGCGAATTCAGTCCAGATGAATTATGTAGTTTCAAAGAAAGTAAAAATGAAGAATTATAGGAGAACAACAAGGTTGAAGTTGATCAGCCATGATGATGATGAAGGTTGGACGTTGGTGACTCGTCGAAGGCGCCACAAAAGAAGCCCACAAAAAGAATAAAAGAACAACCAACAAGGAAAATAATGGTAAAAAAACCAAGGAAACAGAATTAGTTTAGGCGTTTGAGGAAAACAAAAGTGGAGGTGTACCACCCTCAAAAGCCACGACATCCAGTGACCTTGGAAGATTTCTTACCATGTTGGTTCCGCATGAAGATTTCCCGCGATGTTATTGAGTCCTCTTGTTGCAATGCTGATAAAGGGGAAGAAAAGACTGATGACCTACTATTGGCACCATCTTCAAAAAAGCTCATCGAGTCTATTCCTCAATAAGGTAACGCTTGCGAGGAAAAAATTATGTTCACAAATGACGATCTTCTACTAGGTGAAACTCCTCTAACCGCTCGTTGTACCTGGTTGGCTATATGCGCGATGAAAGGGTAAGTGAAAGTTTTGCCAATTTGCACTGTGAAAGAACTTGGTATTCCCATGAACGAACTCTTGGAAAGTCGTGTGATGATCCAAGGATTCAACCAAGGGGAGCAAAGATCCATAGGTGCGATCAAGTTGGGAATCACCATTGAAGCTATGCAATCAAGTGCATGGCTACATGTGATCGGTGCAAAGACTTCATGCAACATCTTGCTTGGAAGACCTTGAATTGAGAATAAATTGGTTCCATCTACCTACCATCAATGTTTGAAATACTATGAGGGTGAAGTCGAGAAGAAGATAGTTGCTGATGACGAGTCATTTACCGAGGCTGAGTCACACTTTGCCGATGCAAAGTCTACTTGAAGAACCGCATTGTGAAGGAGCTAAAAGATGATGATTTCATGAAAAGCAAGAATGATGAACCCACAACTAAAAGAGCTAAGGTGACTGCTGGTAAAGCCAAAGCTGTTACTAAGGAGGTACACCCTAACTCGAATAAATCTTATAGAGGGGATATTGCGTCTTATGGCAAGAAAGTAACTCTTGCTCTCCAATATGTCCCTATTAGGAAGAAAGATGAAGGTGAATCATCTAATCTCCAAACTAATATGCTAAAGGAGTTAACTCTTCCGGAAAAACGAATTGAGGCAGTAAAGTTGTCCTCAAAGCCACTTGCAGGGTTTGTGGCCCAAAATCGTTTGCAGAATGTGGCACTCCCTACAAAGCGAACAGATAAAGGTCTTGATCCTAATGCTTACAGGCTATTTGCAAAAGCTGGATACAATTCCAATGAGCCGTCAAAGTTAGGGAAGCTCCCATCAGAAGTTGCTACGAGGCAACCACATGAAGGTTTGGGATACAAGCAACCGTTACCAGTACGCATCTCCATAAGAAGGGCGAGCAGCAATTACATCACTGTAGAAGATGAATCTGCCGCTTCTAACAAGCCTTCTGTCTTTGATCGACTAGGAAAATCAATTGTGAGAACTTCTGTGTTTGAGAGATTGGGTCCACTAAAGAACGGGAACAAGTTCCAGAGAAATTATCAAAGCATAAGAACACCCGCTTCGCCTAGAATCTAGAAAATCTCTAAGGATTTCCAAAGTTTGGTTCCTTCTATAATGAGGTGACAAACAAAACTTGTGGTTTCATGTAAAGAAGTACTGAAGGTAAAGCCATATACTGTGGTCTATACTAAGGAATGTGACGAAGAAGAAAAAAGTGTGGGTTCTTCGTATCATGTTACTGCACAAGGCGAGAATGGTATTTCGTCTCTAATGGAGGATGATGAGAAATTGGAGGATGTTTCATCGTGTTATCACATATCCTTCAACAATGGAGACCCTCAAGAACATGAAGATGCGAAAGATGCTCCACCTGAACAAAGAAGGGGTGAAGACAACAGTTGATGCCTTAAAAGAAGTTAACCTTAGCACTGATGAAGAGCCAAGACCCGCCTACCTAAGTGCTTTACTAGAAATTGATGAATAAAGCACTCATGTTGAGTTACTCAAGGAGTTTAGGGATGTCTTTGCTTGGAGTTACAAAGAGATGCCTGGTTTGGACCCTAAAGTAGCAGTCCATCACCTTGTAGTCAAGAATGGTGCTCGTCCTGTTAAACAAGCTCAAAGGCATTTTAGGGTGGACTTGATTCCCTTGATTGAAAGTGAAGTTAACAAACTCATTGAAGCTGGCTTTATTCGTGAAGTTAAATACCCAATATAGGTCTTAAGTATTGTCCCTATAAGGAAGAAGAATGGCCAGATTAGGGTGTGCATTGACTTCAGAGATCTCAACAATGCCTGTCCAAAAGATGAATTCCCACTTCCTATTGCAGAATTGATGATTGATGTTACTACTGGTTATGAGGCAATGTCTTTCATGGACGGTTCGTCGGGCTATAACCAAATTTGCATGGCACCAAAAGATGAAAAGTTTACTGTATTTCGCTCCTCCAACAGTATTTATTGCTACATGGTAATGCCTTTTGACTTGAAGAACGCTGGTGCTACTTACCAAAGGGCTATGCAGAATATCTTTATGACCTTCTCCACAAGAATGTCGAATGCTATGTGGACGACTTGGTGGCGAAATCAAGAAAGAGAGGCGACCACTTAAAAGACTTGAGAATGGTGTTTGAATTGCTCCGGAGGTACCAACTTAGGATGAATCCATTGAAATGAATCTTTGGAGTTACTTATCTAAAGTTCTTGGTTTCATTGTATGAAATTGAGGGATCGAAATTGATCAAGCCAAAGTAGATGCCATTTTGAAAATGCCTGAGCCTCGTGATATTCATGAATTGAAAAGTCTACAAGGAAAGCTAACATACCTTAGGAGATTCATCTCAAACCTAGCTGGGAGGTGCCAACCATTCAATCGCCTCATGAAGAAAGGCGTTCCTTTCAAGTGGGACCAAGCTCGTAGCAATGCCTTTGAAAGCATCAAAATTTACTTGATAAAGCCTCTAGTTTTGGCAGCCCCTATACCTGAAAAGCTGTTGATACTCTATATTTCAGCATAATAAAGGTCTGTTGGAACGTTGTTGGCCTAAGAAAGAAAACTCAATTTACTACTTGAGCAGGATGATGACACCAAATGAGCTAAATTATTCGCCAATAGAAAAGTTATGTTTGGCACTAGTCTTCTCAATCCAAAAGTTGAAGCATTGCTTTCAAGCTCATGTCGTCTTATTTCTAGAGCAAATCCCATCAAGTTCGTGATGTCAAAACTTGTCCTTAGTGATCGACTAACAAGGTGGTACCTCCAGTTTCAACATTTTGAAATTGTGTACATCCCTCAAAAGACTATGAAAGGACAAGTATTACAAACTTCTTGGTAGATCACCCCTATACTTGATGATTGGGAGCTAACTGACGAACTATCTAATAAGGACGTAATGGTCATTGAAGTTCAACCTCCGTGGAAGATGTACTTTGATGGTGCTGTATATCACAGAGGAGCTGGCACTGGCGTAGTATTTGTCACTTCTCAAGGTGAGGTTCTGCCGTACTTCTTTACGTTGAATCAACTTTGCTCCAACAATGTTTCTGAATATCAAGCATTAATAATTGGGCTTGAAATGGATATCGAAATAAAGCTGATATAATTGCATGTTTTTAGTGACTCTCAGTTAGTGATCAACTAACTTTTAGGTAGTTACGAGGTCAAGAAACCTAAACTTCACCCATATCATGATTATGCTAAAACATTAATGGGGTGGATCGGTGATGTAACTATTCAACATGTGCCTAGGAAAGAAAACAAGAAGGCTGATGCTTTAGCTAGCCTAGCTTCATCGTTGACCCTGCCTGATGAAGTGCAAGTTACTATCTACCAAAAATGGGTAGTACCGCCGCCAAATGAGGGTGAAAATGAAGAAAATGAACTCGAGAATCTTGTCTCTATTTCTGAAGTTGAGAAGGAAGAATGGCGACAACCCATTATCAATTATTTTCGAGGAGAAGGACTGAAATCCGCCATCATGCGTCTCGCTTCCTTTACTACAGAGATACTCTATACAGAAGATCATTTGAGGGAGTACTCTTGTGATGCTTAAGGGAAGATGAAGAACTCCAAGCTTTGCAAGAAGCACATTCTGGGGTATGTGGGTCATACCAGTCTGGACCAAAGCTCCACTTCCATATAAAAAAGATGGGATATTAATGGCCAACAATGGTAAAAGATTTCTTGGACTACGATCGAAGATGCAAGGCTTGCCAGTTCCATGCAAATTTTATTCATCAACCTCCTGAAGTGCTATATCCGTCTGTTGCACCATTGCCATTTGACTCTTGGGGACTAGATGTAGTTGGACCACTATCAAAATCCTCTGGTGGGCACTTATACATCTTGGTTGCAACTGACTACTTTTCAAAATGGGCTGAAGTTGTTGCTCTTAAGGAAGTAAAGAAGGAAAATGTTGCAAGTTTCATCCGAGTAAACATAATTTATCACTTTGCATTCCTCGTTACATAATAACGGATAATGGCAAGCCATTTGACAATAGGTTGATGAACAAGATTTGTGATCTCTTTGGCTTCAAGCAACGTAACTCTTCTATGTATAATGCGCCCGCTAATGGTCTAGCTGAGGCATTCAACAAGACTATGCAAGTTGTTAAATAAAGTCGTCTCCAAATCCAAACGAGATTGGCATGACCGTATGGAAGAAGCTCTGTGGGCATATAAGACAACTCAGCGCACGCCAACACAAGTGACCCCTTATTCACTCGTCTATGGAGTGGAAGCCATTTTGCCACTCGAGCGTCAAATACCTTCATTACGATTAGCTATTTAAGAAGGGATCACTGATGAAGAAAATGCTCGACTTCGATTAGTAAAGTTAGAGGCTCTTGCTGAGAAGAGGTTGGCAGCTCAACAGAGTCTTGAATATTATCATGCTTGATTGTCTCGCGCCTTCAATAAAAGAGTTCGCCCAAGATCCTTTCAAGTGGGAGATCAAGTAATTGCCATACGAATACCCATTATTACTTCCTATAAAACTATAGGGAAGTTCACTTCAAAATGGGATGAGCCATATGTCGTGCAAGAAGCTTATTCAAGTGGTTGATGCAGATGGCATGAGAATCGGCCATATCAATGGCAAGTTCTTAAAGAAGTATTACCCTTTGAAGTTGCAACGCTCCTGGACGCACGAGCCTAAACTGCATGTCATGAAGCTCTTCAAATTAGATCAAAATCTTCAAGTTTCAAAGCTCCTCAAAATACGAGCTTAAATTGCAAATCGCTACGCTCCTTAACGCAAGAGCATAAACTGCATGTTACTCCTGACCTGCAAGGGTATAAACTGTGTGCGACCCAAAATAAAAAAAGTCCGCTAGGTCGAAAACCTCGAAAGAGGCGGCCTATGCAAAATATAGGACATAAAAGGATAAAAATAAAAAGTAAAAAAATCCATCCATTCTGAACTACAGCATGACTTGATCCTCTTCATTGAGGTACGTAGGCAGTTTAGAATTTCATTCTAAGTTCAGTCGCATAAGTTCAAAAAACACATAGTCCCCCAATTTTTGTCCAAGTGAAGTATGAAGGAATGTAAAATCAAGCTAAAACGCCTTTAATCTGTTGAACTTCAGATCTCGTTTGATTTAAAGGGGGCAACCCTTCATAGTAAATTAGTATCTTCAATGGGATGTTTTTAGGAGGACCAAGTATTTGCAATTGAAGTCCAGAGATTCGCTATGTCTTCATGTTCACCAAATCTTCAAGTTTGTTGGTCTCTAAGTCCTCCTTATGCCCTAAAAAAATAAGGAAAAAAGAAGAGAGGCGTCTAAAGGGAACACAAGTATAAGAAGAAAGATTGTTGGGCACAACGTTTCAAATTAAATGAGACTTGAACCCAAGATATTTGTGAGAATGGAGCTCTTGAATTTATTTTGATAGCAAGAAAAACGTCTTGTGATCCTGAGGCTTCCATACCAAAAGATAAAAGTTTTGGCGAAGTCGTGCCAATTCGGAACTATCGGTATATCGAAATCTGATGTTGATTTCGAAATACTATCTGAAACTATCCTTAAAATATTAAATCTTATATTTTGGACATGTTTTAGATTTTGAAGTCTTGTTTTCACAAAATCAAACAGTTCGTGATTTCGACGTTCCTACATCAAAATATAAAAGTTTTGGTAAAGTCGCGCAAGTTTGAAATCTTCAGCATGTCAGAATTTTACGTTGATTTCGAAATATTATATGATACGATACTTAAGGTATTAATTCTTGAAATTTGGATATGTCTTAGATATTAAAGTCTAGTTTCTGAAAAAAATCAAGCGGTTCATGATTTCGGCGTTTCTATACTAAGATACAAAGTGTTTGGTGAAGCTGCACAAATTTGAAACTATCAACGTGTCAGAATCTAAAGTTAATTTCAAAAATATTATTTGGGACGAATCTGATGGTGTTTGATTCTAAACTTTGAATATGTCGTAGATCTTGAAGTCTAGTTTTCAAAAAATCAAGCAGTTCATGATTTCGACGTCTGTACACCAAGATACAATTTTTTTGGTGAAGTTGCACAAATATGAAACTATCAACGTGTTGGAATTTAAAGTCAGTTTTAAAATAATATCTGGTACGATTCTGAAAGTGTTTGATTTCGAATTTTGATTATGCCTTAAATTTTGAAGTCTAGTTTTCAAGAAATCAAACGGTCCATAATTTTGACGTTGCTACACCAAGATATGAATTTTTTTGATGAGACTGCACAAATCTGAAATTGACAGCATGGTGCAATAGAAAGTTGGTTTCAAAATATTGTCTGGGATGATTCAGAAGGTGCTTGATTGAAGATATTGGATATGTGTTAGATTCTGAAGTTTAATTCCTATGAAATCAAATGGATCATATTTTTGACATTCTCACATTGAGATATGTACTTCCTACCGCAAAGCTACAAAGGTGATTAATAATATTATCATCAAAGAAAAAGGAGGTTGTATCTTCAAATATAGAGAACTTCGAGACATGAACGACAACAATGTTTAAAAGAAAGCCAAATTCTATTACGTAGACGTCAATGCATCGTGCTAAGAAAGCAAATATTGATTGTGATCCCCAAAAAAAAAGAAGGGAAACATCAATGAAAACACGCAATATAAAGTAAAACATATGGAGTTTTCATTTCTAAGAATAGTCGCTAGTTAACCAAATGCAAGAAAAAAAATAAGAGGCAAATAAAATACTCTATATAGGCTAATCTAAACACAACTTGTAATTGACCAAGTCTTTAAGGGTGACCTCTAAGTGTTGTTTCTTCGTCTCCACGTCGGCCAAGTCATCAGCAGTCGCCAAGGAAACATCAGAACATATACGGTACTTCTCTTTAGCAGATGAAGTTGTAGATTCAATCTCTTCAACCTCTTTCTTGGCAGCATCTCGGAGAGCTCTTAACTGTTTCACCTTCTCCTTGGCCTCTTTGAGAGATTGACTCATGACAGACAGTTCCTCGACCTTCTTCCCCTTTCAGTCAAGACAAGATCAAGATGTTACTTGGCTTTTAAAAATGGCTTTAATTTTTTAACATCCACAACCTTATCAGAAAGAGTTGATCGTGTCTGATCATATGAAGTGGCAAGCTTAAAGAAAGACGTCAATAGGTCTTTTAGAGGGGAAATATCCACACCCTTTCCATCCATCTCCTCGAGAATCACTTGGATCTCGAATTGAAGAGAAGAAGCATTGTCTGCAGTAAGGTCGGAGAGTTTGGCCTGAATTTTAGATAGGCATTCAAGATGAAATCCTTGCGAAGAGTCAAGACAACCTTTCTTCCGTTAAAGATAGACATCGTTGGTGCTAATCGGTGGTGAAACGTAGGCCCCGATTTTGCTCCAAGATTAGGAATGAAAGTCGCCTCTAGGTTCGACTTAGATATTAGAAGTGATTTCCTTGAGTCTGGATCCACCACAGATTCACTACTACCCTATGGCTTGCTTTAGTGTGACGCTATCGAAATATGATCACCGCTTGGCTGCATAGAAAAAAAAAAAGAGGTAGACGGTTAGTGAAGTTACCTTTATATTATAAGACAATATGAAGGTTTTAAGTATTACCTCTTTAATGACCATCAAAGTCCTTGAAGCACTACCAATATTGTCAGTGATCTCAACTACACCCAAATCAGTGTTTCCTTATTTGTTAGAATATGGCTTCACCCGCTTGAAGTTTTGATCGCCATGACTACTATCACTTACATTTTGGGATGGGCGTTCGTTGGAGGTACGGACATTGGTTCCTAATGGAAAGGAACCCTCATTGACTTGATGAGCCTGAGAAGGTCCCTTCTTTTTTTGAGCTTCTTTATACGGAGGTCCCTAGATGTCACGTGGTGCAACCACTTTGGATTTCAAAGTAGGAGTTTTGTCCTCCTTGTTATGCCCTTGAAGCATGATCTCTAAAGGCGCAACAGTGATTGGCCCAACAAAAGTCACCAAAGATTCTAAATGATCTTCAAGAAAGCTCCCATGCACTCTTGTCCACCAGGATCTATACTCTGACGAAAATAGCTTTTTTGCCGTAGATATAGCCCGGGGAAAGGTCGCCCTTACGTTGGTAAAATTATTTGACACACAAATTCGCCAAGATCTGGGTCCTTCTTCTAGTGAGGCGCTACGAAGATCATTTTTCAAAATACCAGGACTAGTACGATAAAATCCAAATTGACGGCTGAATTGATGTGGACTATATGGTTCAAGAATGAAAGAGTTCCCCACCACAAAAGGAGATATTTAAAATGGATACTCAAAAAATAATTGACTTTCCGTTCCGATGCTTTATCATTATCCTCAAAATAGTAAGTTTCGGATTCCTCTGGCATGGTAGAAGTCCAAGATGCATTATCCGCTTGATGGATGTGTTTTCTTGCATTTGTATCATCCAAATACCTTGCACCGCCTTCTTCGGAATATGCCACCATAAATGGAACATATGATCCTTTTGGAAGCCCATAGTGTGTACTGAAGTAGTGAGCAAGCCAAACGTATACATAACGAATGGGAAAACAGATTATGATATGCTCGAGCTGCGAGGACTTGGAGATTTTGTTCAAACCATAGTAGATGCTCGCCAGAACTAGGATTGCAAAGTTGAATTTCCATCCATATGCCATCATGCTCGCTGTTTTAAAGGTCTTGGGTCAAATGAAATCGGCATCTTGAGAGGGAAATACAAATGCACTCAACCAACAAGATAAGAATGCCGCCAGATATGTGCCTTTTCTCTTTTCATGTCGAACCCCAAAGTTAGCAAATATCGCCTCATCCGCGCTAGACCATGAAACTACTTCTGGTATACCTCCAATTGGATTGTGCATTAACTTCAAACGGGTAGATTTTTTCTCCCTTCCTTGCTGGAGCAGGTTTATATCTCAAGTCTCTTTTGTACCAAAATTCAATCCACTTGCTAAATGAGACCTTTGGATCATGACTCTCCCCTTATTGAAGATGGTTAAAGGCGGTAAACAGGCATCCACAAGCTCGAGGAGTAAATCTTTCATTCTTCTCATTAACACCTCTGAGTTCGATATCTTCGGGCACAACTTATTCGTAGGCTAGAACCTTCAATAGGTAAACCGCCAATGGTATGTAAATCCCAAAGAGACATAGGTAACTCCGGCTGATGTAAGTAAGGTATTTGTTGTGGAACACCAAGCTTCAAGAAACACTTGCAAGATGTTTGAATTTCGATCATATGTAAATAAAGAAGCATAGACGGCATCATAAGTTCTTGCTGTCTCCAAAGCCCATTGACTTATGCCAAGTATGTCTTCAGCCCATTCCCAATAACCCGGGATACGATGGTATTCACAGTCAATTCTCAAAGTATCTCCCCAATGTATCTCCCTTTGAATCATATGCCGTCCTAGGCAAGGAAGGGTACTCGAAATGTTAAGTTTTCGTTGGTAAGGAGTTTGAAGAGACCACATTTTAGTTGGCTTTTGGTTGTGCTCTGAAGTCTAATCTACCATATGGAGGGAATTCTGCAAAGGTGGCCACAAATTTGCATATCGACCAACTAGTAAAGAGTAAGTCAACTGCTTGATTATAACCCCTCCATTCTTCGCATCAATCACGAGATACTTGCGCTTGGAGAACGGAGATGTGTAGTCTCTGAAGTGAACCATCTCTTTAAAACTGCATAAGCGGAAAAAAAAAAAAAGAGATTGGTAAATATTAAGTCAACGACAATTGACAAAGGAGGAGAAAATTCTAGTCCTTGTGCTTTAGGCAAATTTCTACATGCGATTAAGAATTTTTCCCTTTATATGCCGTCATGGGTTTAATCTTCTATATGTTGATATGGATTTATCCGTCTATATGTTGATGTGGATTTGTCCGTCTATATGGTGATGTGGATTTGTCCGTCTATATGGTGATGTGGATTTGTTATCAATTTATTGAGATGTATTTGTCCTTCTATATGTTGTTGAGAATTTGATCATTTATATGCCGTGATAAATTTATCCTTCTATGGGACGTTATGAAGTTGCCCGTCAACTTGACACTCAATGATTTTTCTTTTCTTAGCCTAAAAAAAAGACAGAAAAAGGAGAAAACACAGAAGAAAAAAAAGTTACATGTCAAAGATACGCTCGAAAAGGCATGCAAATTTGCAATTGGTGCTCAATGAATATGAGAACAACGCTTTATATAGGTTTAGGGAAGGAGGCAATAACAATCCATGTTCGGTGTGGGATCGTTGTAACGGCAATGATTAAATCTTCCGTGCCCAAATTGGAATTGGTTAAGCAATTCCATTCTCTGTTGGATTCTAACAAAATTAATTCCATATGGACAAGGCCACCTACTAATAGCGGCGTGTTCTTTTGTGTCAAACAAAATGTGTATGTGGCTTTTGTAAGAAATTGGTAAATGATATGTTGTCAGATGTTATGATGGTTTCATATTTGTTTAGTTAATACCATGTGTGTTAACTGGTTCTAGTTGGCACAATTGACTATAAGGATTCAATTGCAAGAATAAGTAATCATGAAACAACATGATGTTGACTTTAGTACATAAATTAGGCCATTATTTGAATTGATAAGCTAGAAGGCTACTTTAAAAGCAATATTGGACGTATTACATGATCCAGTAGTTCTGCTTTGAGATAATTCAAGTGTTAAAGTTGATGCTTCTTATCCAGGCTATCATCCAAAGGAATATGTCCGGATTAATCCGTACTTCAAGACCAGATTCGATTTTGACAAGCTTACACCTCGACGGATCTTGAAGTAGGGAATATTTGTAGGCATATAAATTTTATTAAAATTAAATTCATAAAATAATTTGGATTATATTTTAAATTCAAAATATATTAGCTAATGTTATGGGCAAATATAATTGAATTAATTATATAAATAAAATATATATGGATTAAATAAATAAGTCTTAATTCATTGGGCTAGCCCATTTAATTGGGCTAAAGTGATGAGCCAACTTCATTAAGCCCAAGATATCATCTTCCTAGAGGCCCAGTTTGGTATCTATTGATGTGGCACGCCAAGTCAAGCGGAAGATCTAATAGGATCATGCCACGTGTAAAAATAACAAGGCATGCCAAGCCACATTAAAAGGCCAATGAAATCGCGCTACGTGTGCAAGTGATATGTTCTGGCCAATCAAATGGGGTCTTGTCACACTTCAATTTGATTGGTCGGAAAGAGTTTGTTCTTGTCATAACTCTTCTCTCCCACAACTATAAATAGGGGTCTTCATAACCTAGAAAAAAGACCAGAAGTTATAACAAGAAGCAAGAGAGAGCTCGTGGATCAAACGCCGCAAATTTCTCTATAAGTTTAAAGCTTCAAGCAATCAAGTTCAAATTCAAGAAATCAAGTCCAAGCTCAAGAACGAAGAACGAAGAACGAAGAACAAAGAACCAATCAAGATTCAAGGAGTACGAGTTTAAATCAAAGTTTGTGCTAGTTGAATTCAAGATCATCGTTCGTGACAACAAACATAGATTCGAGATTAAGCTCAAAAGCCCTTGAATTTATTTATTATTGAAAAGAAGGATTAGAGGAATCATAGAGATTGTAACACTCATATTATTTGAAATCAAATACTGTGATTGTTGTAATATTTTTTCGGTCTTGATTTTATTTTCTCGACGCAATTTTATTGTCTACAAATACTTCAGATTAAACTTGCAAGCTCTATTTTGAATTTTTTATTTTTGAACTTGCAAATTAAAATTTTACAACAATTATAAAAAATAAAAAAAGAATACATCACTTGCTTTGTATTATTTTTGTAAGTTCTTTCATGTCAACATGAGGTTCTTGATTTCCGGCATTGCTTGAATCTGAACCATAAACCATTATACTTCAATTTATTGGTCCTCCGGTTCATCTACCTCTTCACGTCCTTGATTTTTTCGTTCTGATCTATTCAATTTCTGAAGCATGCTATAACTTCCAAAGCATTACAATCCAATGAGTGACGGATATCTCCTAGTTGCTGCCTTACTTCGCTTAATTCGCTCTCTAATGCAACAGTTGAAATTGGTACGTTTAGCACATCACGAGCCATGGCCAAAAGAACAAGAAACTGATTTGAGTTGCTCTTCCACCAAGCCAGTGGTAGAAATTCCTTTGTGCGGGACTCTATTGCCTTTTGCAAGTACAATTAGAGTTCATCAATATTCTTGCTACTCAATTGTTGATGCTCACTTAGTATAGACCAAATTAAATAATCTGTAACACCATCATCTTCGAACGAATATTTGCATTTGCATCTATAACAGAAGAAGCATCAATAATGTTAGCATAATAATTATATAAAGCTTGTAAATATTTGTGTAGATCATAAATGCAAGTGTCAAAATCAGGGATTTCAGTTGGTCCAATATCCATATAGATATATAAAGCATTGATTATTTGGCGGTGAGTAACCTTCTTGATAGAATGAGCTAAAATGGCACCAGTTAGATATATAGAGGGAATATGATAGAAATATTTCTTAAATTTTTCTAATATAGATTCAACAACAGAACTATATCCTTCTCTCTTCTTGAAATTATGGAGTAAAAGAAAATTTCAGCTATATATACTAAACTATTTGCAATAGTAGGATAATAAGCTTCAGAAAACTCAAGTGTAGCTACATAAAATTATTATAAAAAATTTGTGACATCTTTAATGACATTCCAAGTATTAGCTAAGACCATGAGGTCTCATAGTCGATTTATAGAATAATGTAGATTTATGTCAACTTTTATAAGTATATCGTCATGACAAACTTGTGCTAGAGGGTGTCAACTAGTAGCCTGTTTGACTAAGTTTCTTCAAAGCCAAAAGTTCTTTAAAAAAATAATTTTTTTCTAAAGTTGAAGTGTTGACCAGGCTTTTAGAAGGGAAAAAAAAAGTGCTTTTGAGTAAAAACAGAAGCAATATTGGAAAAGTAAAAAAAATAGTTTCTCCCCAAAATACTTTTTTTAAAAGCACTTTTGAGAAAAATATACTTAGAAACACTTTTTAAAAGCTTGGTCAAATAGTAATTGTTGCTCAAAAGTGCTCTTCAAATTAATTAGTCAAACACAAATTACTTCTCACCAAAAGCATTTTTGAGAAAAAATACTTCTCAAAATAATATTATTTGTAAATCTTGGCCAAACAAGCTATAAGACTAGTTGTTATTTTGTAATTACCAAGTACCTCATGTTTGTGGCAAAAAGATAAAGACATCCAAATTGGATTCGTAACTTTCTATTTGTGAAAAAGACAAAAGGGGGTTGTCTAATATCTTTCTTATTAGTTGATAGTGTGACTACGTTTTAGATTCGTAACTTCCTTTGTTAAATTGGAATAGTGTGACTACGTTTCTATTGACATATCGTATTACTAATTTTAGGGCTTTAATGTTAATCCAACATACAAGTTCGTCTAAGCTTTCTTGCTATAAGTCGAAATATAGATAATATACACCTACAAATTATATGATTCTCAAAATAAAATCGAGATAAAAGATGGCGATGATAACGAGTTCGAATAATTTGTGAAAGAAAGCTTGTCTCAGGCTCGCTTCAAGTGAAACGAGAGGCCAGTAATACATAAAGGCGCCACGTGGACAAATCATTGGTTAGAGAACATCCAAGTGCATAATTTTATCTTGTGGTAGCAAGAGATTTGAATTGACATTCATTTTATCTCGAAAGAAGCTTCTTGAACTTGGAATAAGTTACTCCTCCCTCCGGTCCACCTTAATTAATTATTTGATTTTTTCTTATTATTTTTTATTTTTTATTTTTTTAAATATAAAGAAAGAATTAACTTCATCTTCCTAAATTGCTCTTGAAATAAATGTATCTATTAAATTTTCAATGGAAAAAGTAAGATTAATATGGTTAATTTTTTTTATTAATTAATGATAAAAATTGAATTCTTTAATATATGTAAAAACAGTTAAAAAAAAATCAATTAAAGTAAACAGGAGAAAATATATTTTGCTATCTGTTAACGGGTTCTTGGAATGCTTTTAATTAATGGCTGGCATTATGTCTTTAATATAAAGTAGTAGGGATGGTCACCTAGCTCCGAGCATTTACATGGGGCTGGGGATTGGAGTGGAGAGGCCAAGTTTTAGACTTTTGGAATGCCTATGTAGGATATATAAGGAGTAGCTACTGTTTCTAAAAGGATAGGCAAAATATACATTATTGAAAGATTTGGGTGTGTAAAAAATATTCTTGTGATCAACAGTTGTGTAACATGAATTTAGGTACAAGTTCAAATGGCATTTTATCTATTATGCCATTAGAAAAAGAATAGTTTCATTTTATGTTTCATCATTTTTTTATTAATTTATTTTTAAAAGAATAATATTTTTTTATGTTTAAAACCAATTTAACTTATAATTTCTCACTTTTCACTTGTTTGCATACTGTTCTAGCAAGATAACTTGTTTCTTCAGTTTTTAAACTACGTGGCAAGTACAAAGGGTGTTCCTCTTTATGCTTTCTACTTGCATCATTTTATATTATCAACAACATCAATTAATCATGGATAGCCTCTAGCACAAACTATTACTAGCAAGAATTAATTTAATACCATTAAAGAAGATGTTCCGTTTAATTTAACTCATAGGTCAAATGGCTGTGAGATATCTTTTAAGTATACATATACTTTTTTCACACCTCCCAAAGGCTTTTCACTTTGCTTCCTTGGCAACTTGAACCGCAATCTTAAAGTGGAAAGTAGCGGGTGTTTACCACAAAGCAACCCTCCTTTGTCAGTTTACATATATAATTCTATAAGAAAAATTCAGTTCTTTTTACAGTTATGGTGTCTAGGGCACCTGACACCTACCTCAATTATTCTACTGTATATTTGCTATCTCTTAATAATCGTAAGTATTGTGTAACTCGCCCATAAGCACATGAGAAAAATCCACTTAGCAATTTAAATCTAATCTTCTGTAATTTTCACTAATTTTATTGACCAGTACAGTCACTAACCTTAGTTGCAACTTTTGTTTTTTTATGCAAGGGTGTTAACCAGAAGCCCCAAATTTCAAATTTGTGGTAGAATTCAAATAGTTGTAACAATAATTGCATCAACTCTTTATCCACGAGCGAAATAAAAAGGAAAAAAAAAAAAGCAAAAAGATTAGAGAATATTTCTGGAGGAAAAAACAGCTTAAATCATAACCTCAAAGCCATTTAATTCCAAGAAATCTGTTACTCAATCTATTCACCCAACCAAATAAGAAAAACAGAGGCCATGTCAAAAACTAAAGTCTTCTTGAAATGTCCACCTAATATAGCCAATCTTCAATTGTGTGGCCGTTAGAAACTCGTTAGCCAAATCCACATAAATTTTCTTACTCTTACTTTAGCCATACACTTCAAAGAAGTAACAACTTGTGCTATAAAGTCTCTCACTTCCCAAACTTTCTTCACCAACTAGCTGTTGAATTTATTCTCTCAGCAAATTATAAAAGAATTCGTTTCTAAATCAGTTTTCTGTTTGTGTTCAGAGTTAGTCAAAGACCATGGCTACCTCTGTCTCAACCATTGGAGCTGTTAACAAAGCACCGGTACTATGTTTTTTCTCGTCACTCTTTAAAAAATGTCAATTTTGTTTATTATATGTGACACTACTTTCTAACTGTCTTTTACTTAGTTATAATCCATTGTATAAATACTGGACTAAGATGAGCTAAAATAGAGTGACATGATGATGAGTGAATATTCATATAGCTAACTCCAATTTGCTTGGATTGAGATGTAGTTGTTTTTTGTTGTAATGACTTGAAATTGAAGTTCTTTGAAGGGGAGCTTTGGCATAATTGGTAAAGTTGCTGTCATGCGACCAGGACGTCATAGGTTCGAGCCGTGAAAACAACCTTTTGCAAAAATGCAGGATAAGGTCACGTACAATAGACCCTTGTGGTCCGACCCTTCCCCTGACACCACGCATAGTGGGAGCTTAGTGCACCGGGCTGCCCTACTTGAAATTGAAGTTCTTTCAGTAAATTTTTTGGATGTGGTCCTTTGAATTTTGTATTAAGAATACCAAGAAGCTTAACTGGATAATTTAGGAATGTTTGTGCTTAAGATTGATAATAAGATGATATAGGTTTCACATTTAAACCAGAATGATGATATAGGTTTCACATTTAAACCAGAATTTAGTAGAAAAAATACTCTGGATTGTGTGGTTTATTCAGGATTTTACCAAGATTCAGTGGCTGTTACTTAGAAAACATCATTGTTGCAGTTGAGTTTGAACAACTCAGTTGCTGGAACTTCAGTTCCAAGCACAGCCTTCTTTGGCAAAACTTTGAAGAAAGTGTATGGAAAAGGTGTTTCAAGCCCCAAAGTTACAAACAAGAGCTTGAGGATTGCAGCTGAAGAAAAAGATGCGGATCCCAAGAAACAGACCGACAGTGACAGATGGAAGGGTCTTGTTGCTGACTTTTCCGACGATCAACAGGATATCACCCGTGGAAAGGGTATGGTTGACAGTCTTTTCCAGGCTCCAACCGGTACTGGTACTCACCATGCTGTCTTGCAGTCCTATGAATACGTCAGCCAGGGTCTTCGCCAGTAAGTGTGATCGTCTCATCTAAAAGCTTAACTGTTGAGACACCACACTTTTGTTTTACTTAACTGCTATATCTTTTGACACTCCGTTAAGGGAGGAAATATTGTTAACAATGAGGTTTTGGTTCTAAATGTATTTTCACCTTGGTTATCTAGGTACAACTTGGACAACAAGTTGGACGGATTCTACATCGCTCCTGCTTTCATGGACAAGCTTGTTGTTCACATCACCAAGAACTTCTTGAAATTGCCCAACATCAAGGTATGTTTAGGAAATGTTTTGTTTTAAAATTCTGGCTTTAGCAGTCTTTCTTTTGGTGTAAAAAGAAGATTGAACTTTGTTTATGTTTCTTACAGGTTCCACTTATCTTGGGTATCTGGGGAGGCAAAGGTCAAGGTAAATCATTCCAGTGTGAACTTGTCTTCAGAAAGATGGGAATCAAGTAAGTTTTGCCTTAAGAAACATACTGTCTTCAGAGAGATGGGAAATTCTTAACTAAGGATTTGTCAAGGGAAATGGATTAAAGTTACTTACTATAGTCGGTCTATAAAAATTGCAGCCCCATTATGATGAGTGCTGGAGAATTGGAAAGTGGAAATGCAGGAGAGCCAGCCAAATTGATTAGGCAAAGGTACAGAGAGGCAGCAGAAATCATCAGAAAGGGTAACATGTGTTGCCTCTTCATCAACGATCTTGATGCAGGAGCTGGTAGAATGGGCGGAACTACTCAATACACTGTCAACAACCAAATGGTGAATGCCACTCTCATGAACATTGCTGACAACCCGACAAATGTCCAGCTCCCGGGTATGTACAACAAGCAAGAGAATGCCAGGGTCCCTATTATCGTCACTGGTAACGATTTCTCCACATTGTATGCTCCACTTATCCGTGACGGTCGTATGGAGAAGTTCTACTGGGCACCAACTAGGGAAGACAGAATTGGTGTTTGCACAGGTATTTTCAGGACCGACAATGTTCCTGCTGAGGACGTTGTCAAGATTGTCGACAACTTCCCTGGACAATCTATCGGTAAGGACACTAAAAATTACATAAAGTTTTAAGTTGAATAAGCAATGATGATATCTGATGGATACCTTTACTCTGAAAAACAGACTTTTTCGGTGCACTAAGGGCGAGAGTATATGATGATGAAGTAAGGAAGTGGATTTCAGGCGCTGGAATTGAAAAGATTGGAGACAAACTTTTGAACTCTTTTGACGGACCACCAACTTTTGAGCAACCAAAGATGACCATTGAGAAGCTCCTCGAGTACGGTAACATGCTTGTACAAGAGCAAGAGAATGTGAAGAGAGTTCAGTTGGCTGACAAGTATCTCAAAGAGGCTGCACTTGGTGATGCCAATGCTGATGCCATTAACAATGGAGCCTTCTTTGCTAGTTAGTATCTTTGTCGACTTGAAGCCTAAAACAAGAGGTTTGATTAATGTTGTTTATAAATGCATTAATAATAAGACCGAAAATTTTGAGAAGAGTTTCAGAAACTTATCTATTACCCCACTTGGATGCAGGAAAAGAAGCACAACATGTTGATGTTCCTGTTGGTGAAGGCTCTACTGATTCAATTGCAACAAAACTTGATTCAACTTCTATGGCTGAAGATGGAAGCTATCTTTTCAAATTTTAAGGGCACTTTTGTGGGAGTAGCTATTTGATATGACCAGAATTGTGTATTTATGAAGTCACTTCTGTTTTGTTAATACAAGATTTGATTGAGCTTTTGTATCAGTTTTGTAATTCTATGTAATCAATTTCTTGATTTTGAATTTCAAGATTTGGTTTACCAGAAACTACCTTAGATATGAACCTTCAGTGTTTGAACTCTGCAAGGTAACACCAATAACTCGGGGGAAAAAGAAAAAAAGAAACAAGATTGAATACCATCTAATTAAGACTTAGTAAATTGCTCAAAGCAGTAAGAGATCAGCATATTATCTATAACATAGCTATAATTGCCGGTTTATTTGAAAAACTCTTTTTATAGTGCATTGGACTACTTGTGATAATCATCGTGGCTAGTGCGAGCAAGAATAAAAAACTAATTGCAGAAGAACAAAAATACAAAAAAGGGGGTTTGACACAGTATATCTGAATTTGACCCTGTAGTTCCAGTCCTAGGCCACAACTCACACGACAGGGCCCTGCAATTAGCAAGTGACCGCAAGTACTATGGGACCAGCTTGATCAGAGGACACCGTTGAAAATAAATATAAAAATACTACTACCCCAGGGTGGGGGTGGGGGTGGACGTTGAAACCTCGCCCTGCATGTGTTATATGTAGCCGCTGTACAAAAAAATAAATAAATATATATATATATATATATATATATATATAAATATATTTTATGTACTTTTCGACTAACGAATGCCATTAATTTCAATCAACCAATCAATTCTGTATTTTGGCGAAATTTCACATATAAAACGTTATAGATGGTCCAATAGCTATCTTGTATGCTGCTATTGTTCCACTGCTTGAGGGGAAGTTGGGCAAGGTAGAAAAAAGGCTGAGAAGTAAAAAGACATAATAATTGCTTTCTATAAATACTTTCCAACTCCACCAATTACACAAGAGTACGTACGTAGGAAGATTTCGAAATACTATAAGTGGTCGTGAAAAAAAGAATTAGACAGAGAAAATCTAAATTCTAAAGCCCTTTTGGACCATCTCACCAAAATGTGAAAAGGTATATAAAACTAAGTGAGAAGTAGGAATTTCCTTTTTCACTTTTTTTATAATAAGATATTTTTAAAAAGAGTTAATATCTTAAAATCTCTTAAATTATTATGTTTGTCAGTTTTTTATATAAATTATTTGATGTCCTCAAAATCCTCTTGAATTATATTACTCTTTATATTTAAATATCCTCGTTGATGAGCTGGCATAATGTGTGTAATAACTCACTTAGGAGCGCGTGTCATCTGAAACAGTTATTTAAATGACCCACCTAGCAGAATATAATGACTAATTACCCTAATCCTTTTTCAAATTTTTTTTTCATATAAATATTCTCCTTATTTTCTTCATATCCACCTTTCTTCCTTAGTTTTTCACCATTTTTCCTTATTTTTTCCACCTTTCTTCTTTATTTTTTCACCTTCTTCTTTATGTTTTCACTTTTTTTCTTCAGTTTTTCATATGGGTTTTCTCTGAAAAAATTTCTCTCTTCTTTGTTCCCCCTAAAATAATTTATTCTCTTTCTTGTTTAAGTCTTCTTTCAGGTCTACATATTATTGAAAGAACGCACATTTAAATCTTCTATTGAACCCAATACCTTACAGAGAATAAAGTTGAATTTCTTGAACATTGTCTGTGTAATATGTAATTAGAGAATGTAATTACTGGCCAATTGGTTTTCCTTATTTGCGAAATTTTATTTTGTAATATAAGATAATTTTTCAGAAAAGCTACATTATATGCCTTTATTTTATTTTTTTTATCGTGCTGCGAAGTGAATGTAAGTAATGACTTATTCAATTGGAGTCTAGCATAAAGCACAATCACAATTAGATCTAAAATTAACACATTATGTTAGATATTATTTTGACAGAAACTCATAAAATTAATCAGTCATCGGAGAGTGATGATACATCATGAGTAAACTACGTGAAAAAAAAAACTTAATACTAACCATAAGTTAATATAGTTAGACAGAGGCACCTTCAACATGTGGTTTTAATATATAGGAAAATATAGTTCAGGAGAATTTTGGGGATACCGAATAGTTTAAGCAGGTAACTGACAAGAAAATGATAGATTCAGATGAATTTAGGCCGAGTCAAATAGTCACGTGTAGTGCCACATGGCACGGTCTTTAGATAATTAGGATCGTATACTAGACGCACTTCTAAAAATGCAATGAAGGAATTTTAATATGAAGGACAATATTATTCATAGGAATTTTAGGAACAGCGAATAGTTTAAATAAAAAATTGACAAAACGATAATAGTTTAGTAGAGTTTTAGGATTTTAACTCTAAAAAAAAATTATTACTAGTAGTTTACCAGTTTTTCAATATTTCTCTAGATGCAATGTTATTTGGCACTTTTCCCTTGAGGTTTAAACTTTAAACACCGACTTCTCACTTCAACATATGAATTATTTAATTGTTGTCTGATTTCACGTGAAAAAAATAAGAAGGTAAAAGTCAGTTGCTGTCAGATGATAAATGACTTCAATTTTAAAAAATTGGAGATAATGTTATTATTCTCAAACAAAGACAAAGAAATTCCTCATCATTAATAAGATGGCAGGGGCAATCTAAAAAAATAAAGGTATGTGTTATACTACCTTACTAGAGTTAACATACACGCTAAAACTATCGTATGTAAATATCTATGCATATAACGAACCAAAACACATTGGGTGCGGTGGATCCTATAGATCAATTATAAACATATCATGATCAAGTGATATAAAAAGGTGTGAATATATTAGTTAATCATTGTAAATGAGAAAAATCTATAAGTAAATATATATCATGTATTTATTAGTTTTATGTAAACATCGAATGCAAGTAACTTTTTACGTATGACCTAGTTACATCCATGGATGTTAATGACAATTCTAACCTCAAAACTAGAAGTCGTTTATTCTCTTCTCTTGTAGTTAGGTCGTCAAGTCGTCATATAATCATCATCAAATGGCCAAATGGGAAAAATTGTCAAACGACTAAACTCATAACTAAATTTGTTTACTTTTAAAACGGATAACGGTTGAATTTGTACGCGATTTTAAGGATATGTAGATTGATTCAACACAGGTACTCAAGAATGTTAGATAAACGAATTAAAGATATGATAAAACAACCAAACCAGTTGTAACATTGAGTCTGGTTTTGAATTTAAACTTAACAATAGTTTTGCTTTCGATCGGACCCTCAATTTGAAGCCAAATACGTATGATGAATTATGATTAAAATAAGAACCTTTCAATAGCTAGAAAACAGATAAATAATTTTGTATTTCTTTGATATACGTGTTATAATGTGTCTACTGAATAAGAAACTTCCCCTTTATATAGTAGGGGAGTTTTACCCCAAGTACAATTCTAAAAAAAGTAAAAATTCTCCTTGTACATCAATCACTGATACGCTACCGGCATCGGGTGAGATCCACACCGTGATATCTGGTCGGGTGCGGATATCACAACCCTCTATTAGTCGTGTGCAACCGTTTGTACTGCTTTCTGAGGTCTTGGAGCTCGTTCCAGGTTCGGGAGGTGTTGTCTTGTCGGGCCCGGTGGCGAGCATCCGTTCCAGCCTCAAACCGAAATTCTCGGATTCGGTCTCCGTCTCATACATTCATACTTCGTTTGATTCATCGAGAACTCAGGGTGTGTGCTGATCCCCAGTTCACCCGTATACAGATAGTCCCCTCGTTTCTCAGAGAGTAGGTTTGCCGAAACGATAGGGAATGATAGATGAACCCCGATTCCTTCCTTCGTAAGTTACAACTGAGATGACAAATAAGCTGAAATGTCCCATTAGTCGCGTCGTTTTGACTTCGAACACGTGTCAACCATCGGCAGGACGCCTCCGAATGTGAAACATAGCGTAATGATTATATTTTCTCCTATAAAAGCTTCGACCATTTGTACTTCTTCCACTTTCAGATCCTAGCTTTTATCTTCGAATTCTTTAACGGTTATCAATTCTTTTAAATCTTCATCTCTTTATCTTTAATCTTCAAATCTTCATAACAGTTCTTAGGTCTCTACCCAGATCTTCATCCTATCTTCAAACATTCATACCCTATCCTTCAAACCTTCAAATCTTTCCTTCAAAACTTCATATCTTCCCTTCAAATCTTCTTGTTCTCTAGATCACGATGGCTAAGACTTCCAAATCAGTTCTTCAGCAGGCTACCTCTTCATCTTCCCACCCGGTCATAGGTACCGAGGCGGCCATTCCCGAAGTGGCTGTTCTCGAGACGGCTGCTCCCGAGGTGGTTGCTCCGAAGTGGCTGCCATAGAAGCGGCCCTAGAGCCCCCATAAAAAGCTTTATTCCTGGGGGTTGTTCAATCGCAGACGACTTCAAAGTCGAGAAGACCTCATCCAAACAAGATCGAGGTGAAGGGGCATCGAGATATATATTCTTTGTTACCGAAGGTACCTTTCCCATAGTCCGAGAGGACTGTAAATGGGGAGGTAAGGACGTGGTAGTCCCCGGGCCTGAGGATGATATTACCACTCATGTGGAGGGGTGTTTAAGTGTTTACACTTATCCCTGGCTCGGTAGACCTAGTAGTTTTGGCCTTTTGCAAGAGATACGAGGTGTGCCTTGGGCAAATCCACCCGTTTATTTGGAGGATCGTGATCCTCCTACGTTATTTTGTGAATAACACCGAGCCCCCTCAGTTCACCCTCGACCACCTACTCCTCTATACAGTCCTCGAATTTTTTGAGGGGGACTAATCAATCTCACTCGCAGGGCCGGCAAAGCCCCCTTTTCGAGCATCGACGAGGATCGAGACTGAGGCTGGCAGGGGCGCTTAGTTGGGGTGAAGACTGAAGATTTGATCCCTCCCAAGTTCCTGCCATTTTCCAAGAAGTGGAATGCATCTCGTAAGTGTAGTCTTTCCTTAAGTGTCGATTCTTCTTTGTTCCCTTTCTCACCATCAGTGTTTGTGATCATGCAGTTGTTACTCAGGTTCCTAATGCGGTCCCTCGGTTCAAGGAGTGGATCGAAGGTATCTAGAAGCATATATCTTACCTTAAGCGCTTGGGCGTAAAGTTTTGAAGGGCCGACGGGAGGCTCGTTCTCACGGTAAGGCTCTTCTCAGAATAGTTATTATTACGCCCCGAACTTACATAACGCTGTCCCTTCCTCTTTCCTTTGCAAGTTTGCCTAAGATCACTGAACTTAGGCCGTTTGATGCAGGCCAACCTGATCAAGCTACGTTCATGTCTTGGAAGAAGTTACATTCATACTATGATTGCGCAATGATGGAAGAAGCGGGTAGCATGTCGGATAAGACAAGAAAAGGCATTGGTTAGCCTTGGAGAAGAGCCAAGCGTTCACACATCCTATGTTGGACAAATTATTTGTCGAAGATACATTTGTGTTTTGTTGTATTATTGTGTTGCTATGGAAGATATTGACTCTTACTTGGGGGTCCTGCGTGACCATTCTTTTTACTTAGCCAAATTGTGGCCTTTTGTTAGTATTCTTTTTACTTTGCCAGATTGTGGCCTTTTTGTTTCCTAGTTGATTTAGGACAAGGCTCATTCTATATAAGCCTAAAGACTTCATTATTTTCAGCACCTAACTTTGATATTCAATACAAAAATCGGAAACAACTTTGCTCCAAACTCGTGTGCTTTGAACTTGTCCAATTTTTTGTGTGATTCCAAATTTAACTCGTTCCTTTGTTTAATCGTACAGTTTGCATGACCATCATTGTCTTGAGGGTTGTTTGTATAGTATAGGTACTCTGTGACTTCATTAAGAATGTAAGTAGACTAGTTCCTACTTGTTGTTTTGATAGTTCATTGAGCGTCTTGCTTTTATCCTTTTATCTTGTTTTTCGCATTTTATATTACATCAGTTGGTATCAGAGCTTGGAAAGGGTTTGTTCTTATAATCCAATCCTGTTCTTCGTGCCTTAGTTTTAGGTTCTTTCTTTAATTTCGTTTTTTATTTAAAAAAAAAAACGTGACAAAAAAGAAAAGAAGATAAAAACCGAGAATTCTTGTTGATTGAAGTTGCTAAAACATCTAGGAATTGAAATCTTAAAGTTGATTGTTAAAGATAACGTTCTTGAAACCAAATCTTGAAGTTCTTGATCGATTATAACCGAAATCTTGAAATCTTGAAACCCGTAGTTGGAATCTTGAAAGTACACGTTTAATCTTGAAGTTCTTGGATGCCAAATTATTGTTCTTGAAAGTAGTCCACGTGAGTCTTGAGAATCTTGAAGTTCTTGAAAATAAGATTATAGTTCTTGAAGCAATTTTTCTTTGTTCTTGAAAGGGTTCTTGAATAATCAACCATTCGTAACTAGTTTTCCTTGAATTCTTGAAGTTCTTGAACAATAATTTATTATTCTTGAAGGGAGTCTTGAAAACGTGTTAGAGGTCCTAAAATGTGTAAGGGAGGCCGAATTTGGAGAAGGAGGAGGATTAGGAAACCCTAATTCTAGTCCAAGAAGGAAACAACTTCCCATCCAAAAGGGAGAAGTTTCAAGGAGTTAAAGTCTATTTGGACAAGGAGAAGAGGGGCAAAATTGAGTTGGATTAGGAGGGGGGGGAGGGGNATTCCATAGAAGAGGAGGAGAGAGATTTGGTCTTCTCCAAACTAGAATAGGAAAGCCTCTACAATTTTCTTACTTCCTAAATTTTCTTAGGTAATTTTCTACTTAAATAATTACTAATTTTTGAGCTTGTAGGACCTCATGCTAAAACTCAGAATTTCCACTTTCGTAGATAATTTGGCTTCTTGTGCTCGCTTAAAAAGCTATCCGTCTATCGAGTCACATAAATTCACTCACCCCGAATAAACTATTGAACTTGTGAACTTGAATGGTCACTAAGGAACTTAATCAATTAGATGAATTCATTTTGAGGACAAGTGCGAAATCCTACCCGATATTTGAGTGAACCCGAGAGTCACTCAAAAGTGAGAGAGAGAATTTTTTTCTTTTTTAACCTTAACACATTCTCTAGTCTTGTTTCTTTTGTAGGTACATGGCTACGGAAGGAAAAAGGTTATGACCGACATTACTTTAGCCGATCTCTTGGCTGAAGTAAGGGCAATTAGCGCCCGAATGGAGAACATTGAAAAATCCTCTAGCAATCAGAAACATGCCGAAGAAGGGACTAGTGACGGTTCCACCGTCAGACCCGATCAGTTTGCGGAATTGGCTCGCCAAAACGAGCTGAGGGATGGAGGTTCTCGAAATGTAAGGACCTTGGGGATTTCCCGGGGTATTATACCACCAGTAATGCCAGCCCGAAGAAACGTAGCGCCCGTCGGGGACATGAGGGCAGCCCGAGAGGATGATCAACGCGAGTTTGAGGATGATGATGATGATGATTTGGGGCAGTAGAATCCGAGGGTAAGGCAACTGAATGGGGGCCGAGACTACATGGGAAGACGTGGTTATGATCGTGGTCTGAGAGGGAGACTTAGAGGCTTTGGTGGAAGGAGTTCAGAGCATGAGTTTGATGAATATGCTGAACATTATGAGGATATCCAACCGATCCGAGGTGGCCGAGATAATGATTTGAATAGTGTCAAGGTTACTGTCCCTGCTTTTTCAAAGGAACTAGTGATCCTGACTGATTTTTAGAATGGAAACGTCAAGTTGAGTGGATATTTGAAATAAATCATATAATTGAGGAGAAGAAGGCTACATATGCCATTGCTGCTTTCGAGTCCTATGCTTCTACTTGGTGGGAGGCTGAGAAAAGATCCAGAGTTAGACATAACCAGCATGCACGCATAACATGGTTGGCATTGAAGCAAATAATGACCCGTAAGTATGTAAACCCACGGCACAAGCAAGAGCATCTACGAAGGTTGTATGACTTGAAGCAAGGGTTGAAGTCCGTGGAAGAATACTATGATGACTTTGAGAAAATTCGTCTATCACTTGACATGGAAGACGAAGAAGAAGATGAGGCTATAATCCGGTTCAAGAATGGGTTGAATAATGATATCTCCAATCGGTTGAGGCTACATGCATTTGTTGCTCTTCATGATGTGTTCTTAGCTGCCATTGAAGCTGAAAAGATGATTAAAGAAAGCAGAGCAACTCGCTATAGAGGGGGTTCCGATTCCACTTCCATACGTCGAAACAAAGAGTGGAAAATACCAAACACTAGGGGAGCAAGCCAATGCCGAGAGCTTAAGAAACCAACCCAAGCCGCAACACCTAAACCTGATCCTAAGGGGTCCGGAGGTATTTCTAAAACTCAACTCATTTCGCCTAGTGCATCTTCCTTTCAATGTCATAAATGCAAAGGATATGGACATTTCGCTAAGGATTGTCCTACATGGAGGACCATGCTAATTCTAGATGATGGTACTGTGTGTGAGATAGAAAGTGAAGACGAGATTGAGGAAGATAAGGGGACAGAACTGGTTGAGTGCGGCGAAGAGGAGTTGGAAGATGAGGGAGTGAATATGTTCTTAGTGGTGCGTAGGAACTTGAGTACTATAAGCGTAAAAGAGGAAGGAGATGTGCAGCGTGAGAACTTGTTTCATGCTAGATGTAGGGTGAAGGGAAAGGTGTGCTCGATGATAATTGATTAAGGTAGTTGCACTAATGTAGTGAGCCAAACGTTAGTGACTCAACTTGATATATCAATGATGAAACATCCCCATCCCTATCGGTTGCAATGGTTAAGCGAATGTGATGAGTTGAAGGTGGTAAAGCAGGCACTTATTAAGTTCAAGGTGGGAGCTTATCAAGATGAAATCTTGTGCGATGTAGTGCCTATGCAGGCATGCCATTTACTGTTGGGCAGGCCTTGGCAGTTTGATAGGTGTGTTGATCATGATGGAAAGGCCAAGCTAGAGGGCAAGAGTTATGTACTTAAGCCCTTGACTCCTAAATAGGTTAGGGATGATTACAAGTGCATGCGAGAGCTGAAAGAGGCGGATAGAGCTAAGGCTCCAATGGAGACCAAAACCGAAGCCGTGAACCCTGCTAGCATATCGACCCTGCCAGGTAATATTTGTGCCATGATGCAACCAAGTGAGTATTTGAGAGGTAATGATAGTTCTAAACTCTTAATTTGCCTAATTCATAAGGGTGTTTACTTGAGTTCTAATGATGAAGTTTCTACTAACGTTCACCCCTTGCCTAGTGTTGTGAATGAAGTTTTGCAGGAATATAGGGACATATTTCTTGAGGAGATGCCGAATGGACTGCCTCCGTTGAGGGGGATAGAACACCAAATTGACTTTGTTTCGAGGTCACAAATTTCGAACAAACCAGCATATCGAAGCAATCCACAGGATACTAAGGAGTTGCAACGGCAGGTGGATGAGCTATTGACTAAGGGGCTAGTTCGAGAGAGTCTGAGTCCTTGTGTCGTGCCCGTTCCAAAGAAAGACGGCACCTGGAGGATGTGTGTTGATTGCCGAGCCGTCAACAAGATAATGGTAAAGTATCATCATCCTATCCCTAGATTAGATGACATGTTAGATGAGTTAAGTGGTTCAAGTGTGTTTTCTAAAATTGATCTTAGGTCCGGTTACCATCAAATCCGTATGAAATCGGGTGATGAGTGAAAAACTGCATTCAAGTCCAAGTTTGGTCTATATGAATGGTTGGTGATGCCTTTTGGTCTCTCCAATGCACCTAGTATGTTCATGCGACTAATGAATCATGTGCTTAAACCGTTTATTAGAAAGTTTGTAGTCATCTACTTTGATGATATCCTAATTTATAGTAGAAGTTTAGATGAAGTTAATCACTAAGGCAAGTGTTTGAAGTATTGAGGGCCGAAAAGTTATATGTTAATATTATAAGATGTGTGCCTTTTGTGTGGAGAGAGTTGTATTTCTGGGGTTTGTCGAAGTGTTAATGGTGTTGATTTAGATGAATCTAAGGTTGAAGCTATTAGAGATTGGCCTACTCCTATTACTGTTTCGCATGTTAGAAGTTTCCATGGACTAGCTAATTTCTACAGATGCTTTATTAGGGACTTTAGCACCATAGCAGCACCACTCACTGAATTAGTAAAGAACGACACGCCTTTTGTATGGGAGGAGCCGCAAGAGGTTGCTTTCCAAGAGTTGAAGCGTAAGCTTAATTCTGCCTCGTTGTTACAGTTACCTGATTTTAGAAAGGCGTTTGAAATTGAGTGTGATGCCTCGGGGATGTGAATTGGAGGTGTTCTTATGCAAGATGGGAAGCCTATTGCCTATTTTAGTAAAAAGTTGAAGGGGGCTGCCTTGAGTTACTGTACGACAAAGAATTGTATGCCCTCGTGAGAGCTTTAGCTCATTGGCAACATTACCTATGGCCTAAGGAATTCGTAATTAGGAGTGATCATGAGTAACTCAAACATCTTAGAGGTCAAGAGAAACTAAATAAATGACATTCTAAGTGGGTTGAGTTCATTAAGAGTTTCCTTTATGTAATTCATTACAAGGGAAAGGAGAATGTAGTAGTTGACACACTATCTAGGAAGTTTTCTTTGGCTATCACGTTAGCATCTAGGTTGATGGGTTTTGAGAGTATTAAGTCTATGTATATGCATGACCCTAAACTTAAGAGTGTGTGTGACGCTATAACTAGTGGGCGGCGAGTTGAGAAGTATCAATGGCATGAGGGGTACCTTTTTAAGAAGGGGAGAGTTTGTATACCCAAGTCCTCATGGTGAGAGTTGTTGGTGCGTGAGGCGCATTGTGGGGGCTTGATGGGACACTTTGGGGTAGATAAGACTTTAGCTATATTAGGAGAACAGTTCCATTGGCCTTAGATGAGGCGAGATGTGGTGCGAGTTTGTGGAGTGTGTTTAGATTGCAAAAAAGCTAAGTCTAGGTCTAGTAATCATGCTTTGTATACTCCCTTACCCGTTTCTACTAGCCCTTGGGTAGATGTTTCGATAGATTTTGTGATGGGGCTGCCTCGATCTAGGGGTGGTCATGATAGCATTTATGTGGTTTTTGATAGGTTTTCTAAGATGGCTCATTTCATTCCTTGTAAAAAATGTGATGATGCATAACATGTTGCTTCTTTGTTTATTGCTAATGTATTAAAGTTGCATGGTGTGCCTTGAACTATTATTAGTAATAGGGATACTAAGTTTTTGAGTCACTTTTAAAAGTGTATGTGGGGTGCTCTTGGCACCAAACTGTTGTTTTCTACATCACATCATCCACAGACTGACGGTCAAACTGAGGTTGTTAATCGAACCTTGGGAGCTCTTCTTCGAGCTATGACCGAAGGTAAGTCCGGAACTTGGGCTGACCGATTACCTATTATGGAGTTTGCATATAATAGAACTATTCATAGAATGACTAATATTACTCCATTTGAATGTGTTTATGATTTTAATCCTTTGATTCCACTTGATCTTATTCCTTTGCAGAGAGATGTGGTTATTAGTGTTAATGGAGAAAACCGGGAAGCCACGTTGCTCGAATTGCATGCTAAGGCGAGAAAGACTTTGGAGGATGCTTATGAAAAGGTGGCAGTCAAGAAGAATAAGGGAAGGAAAAAGCTGGGCTTAAAGAAAGATGATTTGGTTTGGGTGCACTTCCGAAAGGAAAGATTTCCGAACCACAGGAAGGGGAAGTTAGCTCCGCGAGGAGATAGTCCATTCCAAGTGTTGCAGGAGATCAATAATAACGCCTATGTTATAGACCTACCTGGTGAGTATAGTGTTTCTAAGACGTTCAACGTTTCTGACTTAACTCCTTGTGTTGCAGGTAGTGCCGCTTTGAAAGATGAAGATGGTTCGATTTCGAGGACGAAATCTTCTCAAGAAGGGGAGAATGATGCAGGCCAACCTGATCAAGCTACGTTCATGTCTTGGAAGAAGCTACATTCATACTATGATTGCGCAGTGATGGAAGAAGCGGGTAGCATGTCGGATAAGACAAGAAAAGGCGTTGGTTAGCCTTGGAGAAGAGCCAAGCGTTCACACATCCTGTGTTGGACGAAATATTTGTCGAAGATACATTTGTGTTTATGTTGTATTATTGTGTTGCTATGAAAGACATTGACTCTTACTTGGGGGTCCTGCGTGACCATTCTTTTTACTTAGCCAAATTGTGGCCTTTTTGTTAGTATTCTTTTTACTTTGCCAAATTGTGGCCTTTTTGTTTCCTAGTTGATTTAGGACAAGGCTCATTCTATATAAGCCTAAAGACTTCATTATTTTCAGCACCTAAGTTTGATATTCAATACAAAAATCGGCAGCAACTTTGCTCCAAACTCGTGTGCTTTGAACTTGTCCAATTTTTGGTGTGATTCCAAATTGAACTCGTTCCTTTGTTTGATCAAACAGTTTGCAAGACCGTCGTTGTCATGATGATTGTTTGTATATTATAGGTACTCCATGACTTCATCAAGAAGGTAAGTAGACTAATTCCTACTTTTTGTCTTGATAATTCATTGAGCGTCTTGATTTTATCCTTTTATCTTGTTTTCCGCATTTTATATTTTATCATCGCAAAAAAGGGACGAGGATGCGTCTCTATCAGTTGATCCCTCCATTACGGGACAGCCCGGGGCTACCGCGGGGGAGAAGAAAAAGAGGAAAAGAAAGTCCTTGGGCTCTCGGGGTTCCGAGGTGAAGCCAAAGAAGAGGGAGGCTTCCCGGCCTCGTAAGTCCAAGAAGAGCACCAACTCCCGGGTGTCGAATTCTGACTCACTTCTTTGGTACAGGGATGAGTCTGAAGAAATGACATTTTTGTTGCTCACGGATCGACCCTTGCCGTGGAGCCAGCGGCAGCCAAGGGTGAGAGCCATGAGGTCGACCTCCCGCCGACTCAAGATGCTGAGATGGAGACGAGGGCTAAGACCTCTCGAAAAGCCGCTTCTGCTCCGAAGGAGGCGACTAGTGTAATAGACATCATGGAGACACCGCCTACACTGAGTCCATGCTTGAGGAGGCCCAAGCAGGAAAAGAGAAGTCAAGTGAAGGAGTTCACGGCGCGGACGACCCTCTTCACTCATTCTTCGATGGCGTGGACATGTCCACTTTTGAAGATTTTTTTGGGCTGGGCGACCTGGAGGTCACGAAGAAAGGCGTGACTTCGGAAGTTGGCGGGCTGAGTTCGAGCCCAAAAATGGTGAAGCAGTTACCTGCTCCGAGTGTGGACCCCAGCTGCAAGAGAATAGTCAATCTTATGGTCCCGGAGGATGCTCGAGTTCTGTCTACTCCCGTGGGCATAGCCAGCTACCTCCGATACCTGGTGACCGAGGAGGACCAGGAAAAGATGAATGAGGTGGGCGCATCGTGTCTCTTCAACGAGGTGCAGCAGGCGTTGAACCGAGTAAGGCATCAATACTCCCTCTTGAATTCCACTTACGTTTCGATATATCTTACTATTTTCGTTGTTTGCAGGCTATGGTGCTTCATCTTGAGAGCTTCCTCTAGTACCACTTCGAAATCAGCCAGCTCGAGTTCGAGCTTAAGGAGCAGGCCCAGAAAAACGACATGTGCAAGCTCCTTAGTGAGCAACAGGATGGGGCCATCAAGGACCTTCAGGCCGAGTTGGACAGGGCTCAGAAAGAAGCTTCGACCCTGAGGTGGGAACATGCCGACCTGGTTGAAAAGGTAAAGGTATTTGAAGCTAAAAACAAGGATCTAGTCGTGGTGACTAACAACATAACCTCGCAGGTTTAACAGAAGATCGACCTGATCGACCAACTACCAGCCGAGATGAACGAGGTCCAAGCCATAGTTGACGGGTAGAAAAGCAAAATGGACCTGCTGGCTTCAGAGAAAGAAACCGCCAAAGTGAAGCTGGCATCAGTAGAATTCCAACTCCGGGTGGCGAAGGAGAAAGCTGACTAGTGGTCTCAGTTGAATGACGATTTTCGATCACAGCAGAGTTAGGCTTTCACAGAGCGGGACGCCCTCGATAGAGAATACGAGGCGGTGAAGTCCAAGTTGGATACAACCTCTGGTGATGCCGAAGAAATGGTGATCCAATACAAGGCCGATGTGGAGGCAACCCAGGTTCGCCTGAAGGCAAAAGTCGAATATATGAAGCGGATATCCCGAAGAGAAACCCTCGAGGAGATCCACGCCCGAGGTTTTGACCTGTTGGCTGAGATCGAGGAAGCCAAAAAATTCGAGATCGAGGAGAAGAAGCTTTACGAGCCCAAAGGTGGTGAAGGCTCTGATGGTTCCGAGGGCTCGGAGGGATCCGAAGGCTCTGACGGCTCTGGCGATGAGTCGGTCCCTGGTGAAGATTAGGTGTAGATACCTTAGTAATATTTTAGTTTTTGTCTTATATACATTTTTGTTTATTTTGAGGCCATTTTTATTGGGCCTTTGTAAGTATATTTTGGAATATATATATAAAATTATATAATTTTCCCTTTTTGGAAATTTCGAATCTTTACTTTTTCAGCATCTTTTCATAATTTCTATTCTTGTAATATTTTTAATACCTTAGCATATAATCAAATGTAGTTATAGGGCGTTTGATTTTCAGAGGTCCGAACGGAGCCTGACTACGATACAACTTTGTTTGCTCGAGGCTTTGAAAACTCGCCATGACCGTAAGTTTTTTTAAGATGCTTAAGTGATTTTTCACGATGCTTTTGTCGAGGGTAACCTTTTAGCAAGTTTCAAATTTTTATAAAGGCCTTACTTTTCGATTACGAGCTTCGAACGTCTCCGAACCGTTTTTAGGGCGGCCGTAGCGTTTTGTATTTAGGCACCGCCTAATAAGTTTGGTGCCTCCGGGATTTAGTAGCCCGAAGTCTGAAGTTTTTTTTGAATGACAGTCCCCTAGTGGGGGTAGCCCTTGGGCTCGATAGTCCCCGAATAGGAGTCGCCCATGGGCTCTTAGGATCCGAAATTTAAGAGGTAAGAAAATGTGTAATAGAAAGGCGGAACTTTCTTTCATTTCTATGTGTAAAGTACATGATCGAAAACGTGTAAAAGCTTGTGTCATGGCTAAAGTGGACTATGTGGGCACGATTCACATGGACGTTTGACCTTTACAATGAATCCTAACCACTGAGCCTTAGCTTCTAGCATACAAGGTTTTCATTTTTCCTTGCTAGATTTTCCCTTGTTGAAAACCTTAATCCGAGGGTAATGACCCCCAGTATTTGAGGTCGAGCTTGAGAGGGCTCGGTTACTGTTGATGCGAAATGAACTCCTGTTGACTCCAGTTTGAGATCGACCTTCAAATCTAAGTTAGTATGCTTTACTGTTGCCTCGTTAAAAACGTTGCCGAAAAATTCATTTTGGGACAAAACCGGTTCAAGGGAAATGAGTGAAATGCGTGCTTTCAGACCTAATAGCCACACCCATTCTTGAGTGTTGTCTACAAGTGTTAGTACGATTCATAACATGATTAAAGAGTAGTTGAGATCGTACCTTAGCAGTAGTACCATTTAAAGTGTGTCACGTTCCAATTGTTCGGTAGTTGCACACCATTTCCTGCTTCGAGTTTGTATGAGCCTTTGCCGATAATTCTGATGACTCGATACGGTCCTTCCCAGTTCGATCCCAGCTTTTCCTCATTCGGGTTCCGAGTGTGTAATGTTACTTTCCTCGAAACCGAGTCCCCGATCTTGAAATGTCAGAGGTTGGCTCTTCGGTTGTAGTATCTTTCTATCCGCTGTTTCTGGGCAGCCAACCGGACTAAAGCCGCCTCACGCCTTTCATCCAATAGTTCTAGGCTCGTTACCATGGCCTTGCCATTTGACTCTTCGGTTGCATACTGGAATCTGAGGCTCAGATCTCCCACCTCGACCAGTATTAAGGCTTCGGCCTCGTAAACCAATGAAAACGAAGTGGTCCCGGTACTAGACTTCGAGGTTGTACAATATGCCCATATGACTTCGGGCAAGATTTCTTTCCATTTCCCTTTGGCATCGGTCAACCTCTTTTATAGGTTTTGAATTATGGTCTTGTTTGTTGACTCCGCTTGTCCGTTCCCAGTAGGGAGGTAAGTTGTTGATAGTATCTTCATAATCTTGTGATCTTCGAAAAAAAATTTTACCTTGCTGCCGATGAATTGTTTCCTATTATCGCACACGACTTTGCCGGTATTCCAAATCGACATATTATTCCCCGATGAAGTCAATGACTTCTTTCTCCCGGACCTTTTCGAATGCTTGGGTCTCGACCCATTTAAAAAAAATAGTTAGTCATGAATTGTATCAATTGAGTTTTACCGGATGCCCATGGCAGGGGTCCAACAATGTCCATCCCCCATTTCATAAAAGACCATGGGGACAGAACTGAGTGTAGTAGCTCTCCCGGTTGATGGATCATCGGTGTGTGTCTCTGGCAGCCGTCGCATTTTCGTACAAAGTCCTTCGCATCTTTCGCCATTTCGGTCCAATAATAGCTGGCCCTGATCAATTTTCAAAATAAATATTCTGCCCCCGAATGGTTTCCGCAAGTGCCTTCGTGAACTTCTCTCAAGGCATACTCGGTATCTCCCAGCCCCAAGCATCTGGCCAACGGGCCATTGAACGTTCTTCTGAACAATTCCCCTTCGATCAAGCTATATCTCGCAGCCTTGGTATGCAGGGCTCTCGATTCTTTGGGATCCGAGGGCAATTTCCCACTTTTCAAGTAGTCTATGTACTTGTTCCTCCAATCCCAGGTTAAATTCATTGAGTTTACTTCGGCGTGGCCTTCTTTTATCACCGACTTCATGAGCTGTACGACTGTTCCCGAACGAAATTCATCATCATCAACCGATGACCCCAAGTTGGCCAGAGCATCGGCCTCGCCATTTTGATCTCGGGGTACGTGTTGTAGGGTCCATTCCTGAATTGATGCAGCGTTACCTGTAACTTGTCTAAATACTTTCGCATTCATTCCTCTTTCACTTCGAATTTCCCATTGACTTGATTTACCACAATAGCTTAGACCACCTCGGCCCCAAGGCTTTTAGCCAATTCAAGACCTACAATCATGGCCTCATAATCGGCCTCATTGTTAGTCAATTTCACTGTTCTAATAGACTGCGTAACTATATTCCCTGTAGGGGCTTCAGCACGGTATAGATCCCGGACCCTTTTGCGTTCGAGGCATCGTCCGTAAAAAAGGGTCCAAATTTCCGAGGTAATCCCCGAGGCTAACAATAATTCTCTTTCGACTTCGGGCACTAAGGCTGGCTTAAAGTTGGCCACGAAGTCGGCCAAAATTTGAGATTTTATGGCAGTTTAGGGTCGATACTCGATATTGTATCCGCTAATTTCGACGCCCCATTTGGCCAACCAACCAAATAGCTCGAGCTTGTGCATGAAGTTCCTCAATGGGTAAGAGGTTACGACACATATGGGGTGACATTGAAAGTACAGTTTCAACTTTTTGGAGGCACTTAGCAAAGCGAGCGCTAATGTTTCCAGGTGATGCTACCTTGTTTCGGCCTTGCCTAAAGTCCTACTGACATAGTAAATATAGTATTGCGTACCCTCCTCTTTCCGGACTAAGACTCCTCTTGCCGCCACCTCTGAAACCGCCAAGTAAAGGTACAGTTATTCATCCGCTTTCGGAGTGTGGAGCAGGGGGGACTCGAGAGGTACCACTTGAGTTCTTCCAAAGCTTGTTGACATTTCGGGGTCCAGGAAAAGTTATTCTTCTTCTTCAATAGTAAGAAGAACCGATGGCTATTGTCCGGGGACCTCGATATGAACCGGTCCAAGGCGGCTATACGCTTGGTCAGCCTCTGAACGGCCTTGACGTTGTCCACCATGGTGATGTCTTCTATGGCTTTGATTTTTGTCGGGATTGATCTTGATCCATACCATGAACCCGAGGAATTTTCTGCACCCGACCCCGAATGTGTACTTTTCCGGGTTCAGCTTTATTTGTATTTCTTCAATATGTCGAAGGTTTCCTGTAAATATTTCAAATGGTCATTAGCTCGCAGGAACTTGACTAACATGTTGTCAATATAAACTTCCATTGATTTTCCTATCTGTTCTTCGAACATCCGGTTTACTAGGCATTGACTGGTGGCACCCGTGTTCTTTAATCTTAATGGCATTACGTTATAAAAATAGGTCCCGAATTTAGTGATAACGGAAGTTTTTTTCTGGATCGCCTGGGTCCATCTGAATTTGGTTGTACCCGAAATAGGCATCAAGAAAACTGAGTATCTCGTGCCCGGCCATCGTGTCGATCATCCGATCAATGTTAGGCAAAGGAAAAGAATCCATAGGGCATGCCTTGTTCAGATCTTTATAATCTACACAGATTCTTAGCTTATTTCTTTTCTTAGGTACTACCACTACGTTGGCTAACCAGTCGGGGTACTTAACTTCCTGAATGGGTCCTATTTGAAGGAGTTTAGATACCTCATCCTTGATGAAAACATGCTTAACTTCGGACTGCAGTCTCCTTTTCTACTTTACCAGATGGAACTTTGGGTCCAAACTCAGCTTATGAGTGGTTACCTCTGGTGGGATCCCTGTCATGTCAAGATTGGACCACGCGAAACAATCTATGTTAGCTGTAAGAAATTCAATGAGTTTTTTTCTCAGCTCGGGAGTTAACCCTGTGTCCAGGTATACCTTCCGATCGGGTAGGTGTTCGATCAATATGACTTGTTCCAGCTTCTTGACCGTTGATTTTGTGGCATCGGAATCATCAGGAGCAATGAACGGCCTAGGAATTCCGTTATCATCCTCCTCATCTACTCCTCGATTTCTGGTTCGGTCGAGGCCGTTACCTGTGATTACTATTTAATTTGCTCCTTCCTTGTTAGCTCCGTGTTTTTGATGTTGAGGTCACGGGCACTGGAATTACCTCGCCGACTGCAAACATTTCTTTTGCGGCTGGCTGCTCTCCGTAGACCATCTTGATTCCTCCCGGCATAGGAAACTTTAGTGCCTGGTGCAGTGTTGAGGGTACTGCCCTTACGTTGGGAACCCATGGCCTTCCGAATAAGGCGTTATACCTCATGTCCTCTTCAATCACGTAGAATTTCGTATCGTAAATTGTCCCAGAGGTATTCACTGGCAAGGTTATTTATCCTTTAGTAGTTTCGCATGCCATATTAAATCCGTTCAACACCCTAACTGCCGGTACTATTTGATCTTGTAACCCCAACTGGTCGATGACCCTCGATCTGATGATGTTGGTAGAGCTGCTTGGATCAATCAACACACGTTTAACTCGAGATTTTTTGATAAGTACGGATATCACCAATGCATCATTATAAGGCTGTACGATGCCTTTGGCATCCTCGTCGCTGAATGAAATGTATCCCTCCGGTATGTAATCTCGGGTGCGTTTTTTCCTCGTGATGGACACTTTAGTGCGCTTTATCATTGGTCCCTGGGGGACATCGACCCCTCCAATGATCATGTGGATGACGTGCTGAGATTCTTCTTGTTCGGTCTGTTTGTTGGAGTCCCTATTCCTGAAGTGATTTTTGGCTCGATCACTCAGAAATTCTCGGAGATGCCCATTATTGAACAACCGGACAAATCTTCTCTCAATTGTCGGCAGTTCTTGGTCATGTGGCCATGAGTGCCATGATATTTACACATCAGGTTAGGATCTCTTTGGGTAAGGTCGGACTGCAATGGTCGAGGCCACCTGGTTTCCTTGATGCGTCCAATGGCTGATACGATGCTGACTGCATTAATGCTGAAGTTATACTTTGATAATCTTGGTGCTTCCCTTCCCCCTAGCGGCCTGTCGAAACCATTTTTGCTCATCAGACCTCGGCTATTGGGCCCTCGATCACTCTTATTTTCGTTCCTCGTAGAGATGCGCCAGGACCTGTTTCCCCTTCGATCTGTACTGTACGGTTGGTACCGATCTCGGACTGGCCTTGATTCATGATCTATGACTCTCTTAGGAATGTCGTCAGTTCTGATGGGATAAACGGACCCAGAAGGGGCTCTGAGCTGGTCGTCCTCGACTCTGATTTTAGACTGGTACCTGTTGTGCACGTCGGCCCAAGTTACCGCTGGGTACTTTATCATGTTTTGTTTCAGCTGTTGCGAAGCCAAGGAGCTTCAGGGGTTAAGTCCTTGAGTGAATGCCTGAATGACCCAATCATCCGCAACCGGAGGTAAGTCCATCCGTTTCATTTGAAATATCGACACGAACTCCGTGAGCATTTCGTTGTCCCTTTGCTTAAACTTGAAAAGATTTGATTTTCTGGTCTCGACCTTGATGGCCCCAGTATGAGCCTTTACAAAGGAATTCGTGAGCATAACGAATGAATCAATGGAATTTGGGGGCAAGTTGTGGCACCCTATCATTGCTCCTTTTGACAGAATTTCCCGGAACTTCTTTAATAACACTGACTCGATCTCGTCGTCTTCCAAGTCGTTACCTTTGATGGCGCATGCACAGGAGGTCACATGCTCATTCGGATTCGTGGTTCTGTTATATTTTGAAATTTGGGGCATACAAAACCTCTTCGGAATTGGCTTTGGTGCCGCGCTTGGAGGAAAAGGCTTTTGGAAAATTGTTTTTGAGTCCGAGCCTTTTAATATCGGGGGTGCTCCTAGGATTTGATCGACCCGGGAATTATATGTCTCCACCTTCTTGTTGTTAGCCTCAATTTTCTTTTCACCTAACTCCACCCATTTCATTAATGCTTCAAGCATTTTCATACTTCGGGACTGACACCAGGCTCAGTTCCACCCGGCCTTTTGGCGATCTGCTCATTTCTTCGGGCGATTTCCCAGGATGGTTCGGGCTCAACTCTGCTGGGGGAGCGAGTTTGATTTTGTAGCTGTGCTGTCGCTGCCTATTGAGCCTGCAACATTTCGAAAATCACTCCCAAACTGACTCCGTCGCCTTCGCCTTCAGGCGCTCCTTGAACCGTTGGTCAGGCTCCTCCACGAACTTTGTTCTCAGGATCGGTAGGCAGGTTGGCATCGATGGCCACATGTGACTTAGCATCGACTGGATCTACAACTAGGATTCTATTGGGATCAGTAGGGGGCACCTTATTGCTAAGCACCAGATTGTTGTTTTCGCCGTGATGGCAAGACTCGGCCTCGACGTTCAAGTGAGCAGACTAAGAATTTGATATTTTTAAACTGACCTAAAATTGAGATCTTAAAGATCAAGTGTAAAATAGAGTGTGTTATAGATATTTGTATCAAACCACCACTATTTACCCTTAAAATAGATAACAATTGAATTTGTACGCGGTTTTAAGGATATGTGGATTGATTCAAAATAGGTAATCAAGAATCTTAGATAAAGGAATTAAAGATAAGATAAACAACCAAACCAGTTGTGACATTGAGTCCGGGCTCGGATTTAAACTTAACAATAATTTTGTTTTCGACCGGACCCTCGATTCAAAGCCAAATACGTATGAAGAATTATGATTAAAATAAGAACCTTTCAATAGCTAGAAAGTAGAGAAATAATTTTATATTGCCTTGATATGTGTGTTACAATGTGTCTACTGAATAAGAAACTTTCCCTTTATATAGTAGGGGAGATTTACCCCTAGTACAATTCTAAAATAGGTAAAAATCCTCCGTGTACATCAATCACTGTTACACTACCGACGTCGGGCAAGATTCGTGCTGCCCTCTATTAGCCGTGTGCAATCGTTTGTACTGCTTTTCGAGGTCTTGCAGTTCATTTGGGGTTCGGGGGTATTGTCTTATCGGACCCGGTGGCGAGCATCCCGTTCCAGCCTCAAACCAAAAGTTCTCGGATTCGGTCTCTGTCTCATACATTCATACTTCGTTTGATTCACCGAAAACTCGGAGTGTGTGCTGATCCCGAGTTCACCCGTATACAGAATCAAACAGATGCTAACACAAATGCAGCAATATCCTGCAGAACCTCAACTCAATAGAGTAGCAAAAGCGAGAGAACTTTTGTACTAGTGCTTCACTTTTCATAATTGAATCACTAAAGGGCCGATTAGTAGGATATATTAGATAAAATAATGTATGCATTAGCTTTGTGTATTAATAATATCTTATTTGGTATATTTTTTGAACTTATGCATTAGTTATACACCCTATTTGGTATTATCCTATGCATAACTAATGCATAGAAACCATGGTATTAACAATGCAATGGGTTTCAATGCATGCATTAGCTTAATTAGAGACAAAATTACCCTTCAAAATTTATGCTTGATTAAATTATGCTATTATATTAATGCAAGTTTAATGTAAAGTTTGATATTGAAATTGCTCCTGCTATTTATATCTATACTCGACCAATTTCTTCATTGTAAATTTATAAATCTGTGCTCTACTACTACATATTGGAATACACTTATAATCAACTCATTCTTTTATTTTTTTAATTCAAACTTTCTTTTCCTAATAATCCAAGAAAGTGGGAATAAAAACTATATCCCAGTAGATAATTAAATACTTAGCATATTTTTTTTTTATAAATAACTATTCAGTTATATACTAAAATATAAGTAGACAAATCAAATAATTCTTTTAAAACCTTTTTCATATAAAAACATTCCTCAACATATATATGTTTTTAAAAAGATAAAGTGAAGGATTGATTATGAGGGTATTTTTGTAAACAAATAATTCTTTTAGAAATTGTGCAATACTTTAATACATCGAACTAAACAATGGATAAGAAATATGTCAGCATAACTAATACAAGACATAATTAATACTAATATTACTAATACATTCTATTCAGCATTATTGTTATGCACCCTACCAAACCACCTCTAATAAATTAATAGAATTTCTGCTTCTTTTGAATCCATAAAAGGGATTAGCTAGGTCCCAAGCTTTTCTTAGTCCCACTAAGTAAGTGGCAACCTGTTACAGAAATGAATCAATGATGAAAGAATTTGGAGTTTCTTGACACTAAGTTACGTGGTGATTATATTAATAGCAAATATACATTATTATAATGTCATGTTTTGTTTCTTAAGTTTGGTTCTGTTCAAACTTGGTAGAATTGGGGCAAGCCCATCCGTTATTAAACACAAAAAGTGATCCTGAACCTAGGTAGGTTTTAATTTAAATATTCTTTCCGTTTAAAATTAAAGATTCCTCTCCACTTGCTGCTCTCGACAAAGTGAACACTTGAGTAGTTTATTTACTTTGTATTGTAAAAGTTTTTTTTGGGGAGTGAACATTATGTCTGAGTGCCTTTTACCGATGGTAATTTATGCTGTATATTACCTGTGGAATAATGTAGTCAATAAACCATCTAGGGGTGTCAATTGTTCGATTCGGACGATTATTTTTAAAAATTTATATCATATTAATGTTCCGATTATTCTATTATATATAATTAAAATTAGACTTTTCTAAACCGTACCAATCATATCGGTTTTTCTTCGATATCGATACAGTTCGGTTAATTTTCTATTTTTTTAAATGTCATGTAAAAGTCACTAATTAAAGTAGAATGTAATAACATACGTACTTTTATAGGACTTAGCAAACTTTCTAGACATTTTTACTGTTTAAAGGGTGATGAATTAAGAAAATATGAAAGATAGCCAGAGTATAGATCCATCAACTATTCTACAACATCGTAAAAGAAACTAAACAAAGATATCACACGAGTGAAAGATATTAACCAAGTTGGAACTCAAGAATAAAGTCTATAGAAGATTAAATACGAAAAAGATAAATCTAAATCATACAAAGGGAAACGTATTCAATACATTGTAGTTTACTACTAATCGCTAGAATACCTTGTGGCTTGCTAGTGAATATGCTGGAAATAATTTAGTTTCAATAGGAATAGCAAGGTTTCGGAATTAGAATTTTGAGTTTAATTACTTTTGCCTTGTAACCGTTTTCACAATTTCAAGGTCCAAGAAAATTTTTAATACATTATTATTTTTAAACTTAATATATAAATATATTTTTCACATGCAAATTTATTCGGTACGATTTGATATTTTTTGGTTTAGTTTTATAAAATAAAAAATCTACCCTAATTATCAGTACGGTTATAAATTTATATAAAAATCTACGAATTTATTAAAAGAAACCTAAAAATCAATTTGACACGCTACGATTCAGTCAGTTTAATCGATTTTTAAATATTTATTGACACCCTTAAAACCATCTAAGGTTCCAATAATACATTCAAATCTTGAGTTTCCAACTTGGTAAATTTGGTTTTTTGTGTATGAAATACAAAACCTTCCAAGAAATTATTTTGGAGAAAAAATGCAAAAGAATGGGACAAAAAGACAGCATAATTGTCCAGTTGGCATTTTTGGCAATTTTAACAAGGGAAGTAGTAGTAAACACTGAATGTAGCTATTCTTGGAACACCAAACTTCCCACTTAGTTTTCTTCAAAAAAAGAAAAACGGGAAACTTCTGAAAAAAAACAAAAGATAATCATTCTGTTTATCTAATATTTCTACTGCTTTCCAGGAAAATCACGTTTGCCGGGAGAAAAAATTATTGCAAATTAGGGTATAGTTTTGTGTAGTCTCTTAGTGGAACCCACACATGTGAATAGATAAAAGTGAAATGGGGCCTCTAGTTTTCTTAGTGGACATTTTTTTTTTTAAAGTTTAAATTTACTGGGCATTGTGCCTAGTGTTAATTTTCATATATATAATCATAGTTACAAAGATGGAGGGGGACATAGACCTTACCTCCCATAATGAAAGATGTGCATTCTTGATCATCGAGACTTGACAATCAAATATACATAGGTAATTGTGATGGGTTAGACCTATGATGATGTAATGATTGTCTATCTTATAACATCGACAGGCAATCATATGTACAAAAACATTGTGAAATGAATCTAGGTCAATTTATACAAAAATACATATGTTCCTAAATCTATTAATTTGAAATAGTATCCTCTCTATACGATGCGGTCTATTTCTAGCAAATGAGGATCTTTTATATAATGTATCGTCAAAAAAGATGATATCAGTCATCAACTTTGCTTTGAAAAGTAAGCATAGTGGACATTGGACATGCGAATTGTGAAATTCCCGAAAAAAGTAAAAAATAGAAAAAGAATTATGTTAAAAATAATATTTGAAAATTAAAGCTGTATTTGGACATGAATACAATTTGGGTCTGTTTTTAAATTTTGATGATTGTTCTGAAGTGAAAATTTTAAAAAATAACTTTTTAGAGTTTTTAAAATTTTCGAAAATATCGAAATTCAACTTCAAGTGAAATTTAAAATTTAAAATTTTTCCAAAAAAAGTAAAAAAATTTATGGCCAAAAGGGCCCTTAAGCCTTCAGCATCCACGACTATGCACTATGTGTATTTCTTTCTTTCCGTTAAGGATAATAACTTATTGTATTTATTGTTGGTGAGTAATATACAAGTTAGAGGCCCATGTCAAGCCTTGTTAGTAGCCGAGGGTTATCCGTGATTATACTTTAAGAATTTTAGCACCGAGCACATTATAATATTATCATTACAGGTTCAAAATTAAGTATTTGATGCTCCTTCCGCTTTATTTGAATCTATTTTTTTTTATTCCGTGCTAAAAAGAATGACCTCTTTTCCTATTTGGTAATTTGGAAACAATTTACCTTTATTCAATATCTATAACCACACAAAATATATGTGCCTCATTTTATACCACAAGTTTAAAAATTTTCTTTTTTTTTTTTAAACTTCGTGCCCAGTCAAATAGATTTACATAAATTGAACCGGAGGGAGTATAATTTTTGTTTTTTATGTATATCTAGTTTTCATATTGGAAATACAAAATTCAGTTGAAGTCGTAGGTTGTACACTCCATCCACCGCGGATTTACGTAGAAAAAGAAAAAATTTAGTGAAGTATGGCTTATGGCGTCACGTCATAACAACCTACAAGTTTCTAAAAATAAATAATACATAGCCACTATAATAGTGCAGTCCAAAGACAGTACATCTGCAGAATAAATGTCACTCTTCTTGTTTGGTTGTATTTCTATAACTTTTCTCTCAAACACCAAACTGCCCTTTTCATTAAAAAGCAACTTTCTTACAACAAATTCCTCAAATCTTCTGTAGCTTTCAATCCAAATCTTATTACCTATGACAAAATCTTGAAATTAGAACTGAAAATGTTGCAAATCCCTTTAGAAATGGTCAGTTTATGTCTTCTTCTACTCTGCCTTTTCATTTCCCCTTCCATGCAGCTTGATGGCTTTATCTATACAAGATTCACTGAACCAAACAACAAAATGACCTTAAGTGGAGTTGCAGAAATAAGCCAAAATGGATTTATTCAATTAACCAATGAAACAAGTAGACTTATGGGTCATGCCTTCTATTCTTCACCTTTTCAGTTCAAGAACTCAACTACTGGCACTGCTTTTTCTTTTTCAACCTGTTTTGCTCTTTCTATAGTACCTGAATATCCAAAACTTGGTGGCCATGGACTTGCTTTTACCATTTCTCAATCCAATGATTTAAGCTCAGCTCTTCCAAGTCAGTATTTAGGTTTACTCAATGCAACTGATGTTGGTAACTTCTCTAATCATATATTTGCTGTTGAATTTGATACAGTACAAGATTTTGAGTTTGGAGATATTAATGATAACCATGTTGGTGTCAACATCAATAGTTTAAGGTCTAATATGTCTGCTGCAGCTGCTTACTTTGATGATGATTTGGTAAAACAAGATCTGAATCTTAAATGTGGTAAGGTAATATTGGCATGGGTAGAATATGATTCAGTTAAAAACTTGGTTAAAATTACTCTTTCAAGATCTTCTCTGAAACCCAAGTTGCCACTTTTATCTTATCATATAGATCTCTCTCCATTTCTCAAAGAAAATATGTATGTTGGTTTCTCTGCTTCAACTGGTTTGCTTGCCAGTTCCCATTATATACTTGGTTGGAGTTTTAAGTTGAATGGTGAAGCCAAATTTCTAGACTTGGATTCACTTCCATTACTGCCTGGTCCCAAGAAGAAACACACTGGCCTAATTTTAGCTATCTCAATCATAGCAGTTATTTTTGCTTTGATTTCTATCTTAGTTGCTATTTATTTGATCAAGAAATTCAAGAATGCTGATGTTATAGAGCCTTGGGAGCTTGAGGTTGGTCCTCATAGATATTCTTATCAAGAACTTAAGCAAGCTACTAGAGGTTTTAAGGATAGTGAGCTTCTTGGTTTTGGTGGATTTGGTAAAGTTTACAAGGGGGTTTTACAAAATTCGAAGATGGAAATCGCTGTGAAGCGTATTTCGCATGAATCTAAACAGGGTTTGCGCGAATTTGTGTCTGAAATTTCTAGCATTGGAAGACTTCGTCATAGGAATTTGGTTCAATTAGTAGGATGGTGCAGACGTCGTGGTGACCTGTTACTTGTCTACGATTTTATGCCTAATGGGAGCTTGGACAATTTCTTGTTTGATAAACCTAAAATTGTATTGTCTTGGGAGCAAAGGTTCAAGATCATCAAAGGGGTCGCTTCGGGTTTGCTATACTTACATGAAGGTTATGAGCAAGTTGTGGTGCATCGAGACATTAAGGCTAGTAATGTGTTGCTAGATGGTGAGTTAAATGCCAAGCTTGGAGATTTTGGACTAGCAAGATTATACGAGCACGGATCAAACCCGTGCACGACTAGGGTAGTAGGCACATTGGGGTACCTTGCACCAGAATTGCCAAGAACAGGACGGGCTACAGAAAAATCTGATGTCTTTGCCTTTGGTGCATTGTTGCTTGAGGTGGTGTGTGGGCGTAGGCCGATTGAGTCAAAGGCAGGGCCCGAGGAGTTAGTCTTAGTGGATATGGTGTGGAACAAAATGAGAGAAGGGAAAACTCTTGATGTTATAGACAAGAGATTGAAAGATGAGTTCAATGAAAGTGAGGTTGTGATGGTGTTGAAATTGGGACTAATGTGTTCAAACAATGAAGCGTTGGCGCGGCCTAGCATGAGACAAGTGATGAGTTACTTGGAAGGTGAAATTGAAATGGCAGATGCTCCAATGGCTCCTGGTGTTTATAATGGAGGATTTGGATTCGACGAAAATGAACTGCATTCTTTAGCATCTTCGAGGGGACACACATATTTGGCTAGTGGAGATATAGATGGTACATTTGTTTCTGTTTCTACTGCACCGATGTCGTGTTTATTTACTGATGAAGTTCCTAGGTAGTGATTGACTGATTGTGAAGTTGTGTGCAGAATTTTCTCTTTGTTTTTCCAGGAACATTTCCTGATGAATAGTACTATTTCAAAGTTCAAAGCTAAATCACAGTACATTAAAGGGCAGGGCAGCGGTGCACTAAATTCCCGCTATGCACGAGGTCCCGGAAGAGCCGGACTGCAGGATCTATTGTACGCAATCTTACCCTTCATTTATGCAAGAATCTGTTTCCACGGCTTGAACTCGTGACCTCCTAATCACATGGCAACAACTTCACCCGTTACACCAAGGCCCTTTCTTAATCACAGTACATTCTTTGTTCTTAACTTATTTCTGTCCTTCTCTTTTCAGTGACTATTATCATCTAAGAAATGAAAGAAAATTTGATAAAACTATGGCAGAATAATGAAAGTAACCAACATTTGTTGGTCAAGAAGCGTAGAAAAATATGGTGATACATATCATGTCAAAGGTTTAGTTGAGAAAAGAGAAAAATGAGGTTTCTGAGTCAATCATCACCAAATCCATTTACGTAGACACATAACTAGCTAGTCTTTCAATGAATAGATAGAAGATAATAAAAACGAAGTATAATGAAGAGATAGTGACGTTTTATCCTATTGAGAAGTGAGAAATGACGTCGTACTTTGACATGTATATGCAATTAGCATTGTGCCTAATGCCAATGGACATAAACGGAGAAAAAGTAAAATCCTACTCTTTCTATCCTAACTTATACACTCTTTTCTTTTTAGTTTATCTTAAATAAATTGACATATCATATTTAAAAATTACGTATCATGATACTTTTCAGTTTATTTTTAATGAGATAATTATAACCAAAAGAATTTTTAATACTTGTTTTAGATCTCAAGTTTCAAAGAAATTTTTTTTATTTCTTAAATTCTGCTTCAGTCAAACTTTATCACATAAATTCAAACAGCAAAAGTGTTATTTAAGCAATTCATTATTTGATCTTGGCCTTGATTTCTCAACATCAGCCCTCTTTCCTACTCCAAAAATAAAATCTTGGAAAAGCATACATGATCTCTTTCAAATATAAATAGTAACTCCCACCAAGAGATCAGTGGTGCACCTTGAATGTCTGGAGGGAAATAAAAAATCTTACTGAAAGTGGACTTTGCTAAATTATTTTGTGCTGCCGACCAGTAATAAATAAATGAAAGTGTTTTCTGTAACATTTAAAGCTTTTGGACCGGACACTAATATGGTTCAAACTTCAAAGCAGACAAAAGTTCAACATTCAGTATAATAATATTTTTATTGTTGTGATGGTAAAACTCAAATAAGTTTAAGAGTTAATTGACTTGCGCAGTGCAGTTTATATTTGTTGTGTGATCTGCGGGCTATTGTATTAATAAATAAGTTATTCAGTACACACTCGACAATTAGCGATTGTGAATTTCCTTAAATATTTTCCAAAAAACAAAAAACTCAAAGAAGTTGAAATCGGAAAGAGAAATTCACAAATAAGGAGAAGTGAATCTCACCATCACGATTAGAGGTAGCAAAATGGTTAAAAGAAAACAGTTATCCACTCATATTATCCATTAAAAAATAGGTTGGGTAATGAACTTTTAAAAACAGGTCAAATATAGATAAGAACCATGTTATCCACTTAGAAATGGTTAACCAAATGGATAACCAATTGATAACTAATGTGTTTAACTTTTACATTTGTAAAGCGTCAAATTGGTGGTTCCTCAAGTTTGAGAGACTAGGAATTCTCCCATACGTGATCATATTCAAGAAGCCATGGATAATATGGATACCCATATTATCCGCCGAATAACTCGTTTTTTATTCGTCTCAAATATGCGTCGGGTCGGATAATTTATCTGTTTTTGAATTTTCCGTTTTCGACCTGCTCATATCCGATCCGACACGCCCGTTTGCCACCCCTAATCACGATTAACAAAACTTGTCCCTTTTTCAGCTTAAAAAATTTAACTCGCACGTGAGAGAGCATGCTTGTCGACCTAACTAACTAAATAAAAATATTTCATTTTTAAAAGTTTAAACTTTATGAGATGGTTTATTCACTTGTTCTTTTGACTCTTCATAGGAGGCGATAGACGTCAAGAATTAGGGTTGACGCTTAGTAGGTAATCGAACGACTTACTTTTAAGAATTAGGATTGACGCTTAGTAGGTAATCGAACGACTTACTTTTTCGTTCCATCACCGGTAATATTAGTGTTAGTATTGTATGACCTAAAATTTAGATCTAGGTTTCGATACAATTAGATTTATAGAGAAAAATGGTTAATCTAAGTCAATATTAATATCCAACTATCAGATATAATATTTTTTTGAAGAGTATCAAAACGTGTGATGTTAGATAAAAGTGCGTTAGAGCAATAATGGAGCAATAATGGCTTAAGAATGCAAAAAATAGCAATAAATGATAATAAATGACATTTAGGTAATAAATGGAACAAAGTTCACCCGACAAGGGTGAGATTTTCCACTAAGCTATCTGACAATGATGGATGATGATGAGCAATTGAATATTTCGATTCTTCTTGGATCAGGAGAGAAAGATAGAGGGAAAGAGGTGTAAAGGTAAATTTTTTATGTATTTAATAAAGAGAGAATCTTCACAGAGAATGCCAATGATGTTCTTTACAAAAATGTTCAATCCCCTTTATAGAAATATATCTATTCCTATTTATAAAGGTACATGAGCCACAAAATCCTAGACAGTACAACAGAGAGGAATATTCGCTAGAATATTCTCTTAGAAAATCTAAATCCTTAAACTAGTCGTTAATGCGTACTGAGGACGGGTACTCATCCTCGTACTCGTCTTCTGTCAAGCCACCTCTTCCTCGACGACGATATGCCTCATTTACATGACCTCGACCTTTTGGCGTCAGATTGACGCGTCATAACGTTGACACGTCACAACCTTCAAAGGCTTTTATCTCCGTTGACCGAGCCAAATACATGGTATAAAGTTTTTCGCCCATACAGTTAGTCCGTCCGCTTGTCGAGGTCGTCTTCGTTGGCGGACTTCATAAGTGGATAATAGCGGTCATGGTCATCATAAGAGGAAGATGACGTGGATCTTTGAGATTCACACATTTTTAAATCTTAATCTTCCCCGATGACCTCTGGAGAGAAAACCGGCATGGATGGTATGTGACGTCATAACGTCATTCGTCATGATGACGACTATTCCCGATACGTCACGTCAGGTCACGCGCGGCCTTTGGATTGGTTCTGCCATTTCAATTTTGGCTGCCATTATGATGCGCCGCTTCAATTTCGAGGTTCCTCTTCTATAAAAAGGGGATGATCCCAATTCTTTGAGTTTTTCTTACATTCTCATTGATAAGATTTCTTTCAACTTCCTTTTAGACTTTCTTTCTTTGCTCATTGCTCTAGAACTTTCTTTCACTTTCTCAACCTTTTCTCTTCTTTTAATTTCCTGAGCTTTATAGCCATGTCTAACCGCCGTCTAATATCAATGAGGATATTCAACCCGCTCTACTGGCTGTTGCGACTTCTGTTCGCGAGGGAGACGCCACCTCCACCGTCAAAGCGGAGGCTCTCCCCTCAATGGAGAAAATTATTCCACACAATCTTGACACTAAACCGGATTTCCTTTGGCCGTCGGAGGTGGTGGTTGAAGTTATCCGGTCTTTGTTGACGGCTAAACGCTTGGCAGAGTTCAAGGTCAAGTATGGCCTCCCTCATCAAGTTGTGCTTATATCCGTCAATGTTGATGAAGTGTATACTCACCGTCTTGGGTACTGTGTTCTCTTCGCTTATCCTTTCACCATTGGCTATTCGTTCCCTCTTCCCCCTTTAGTGGTAGTATTTTTCCGCTTTTATCAGGTTTATTCTTCTCAGCGCGCTCCCTTCGTGTACAAGGTGGTCAAGATGTTGTCAAAAATTTCCTAGCTAGCTAGCGTCGAGATCAACTGTACGGCACCTAATGCACCTGTTTATGCGCAGCTTCTATCAGGGCACGATGTTGAACCTTCGGCATCGTGGAAGCATGTCCGTAGTCGTCAGGATAGACGATAAAGGTAATCGACAATTTTGGGTCGACTTCTTTTTTGTTAAGGCCGAGGCCGTCATGGCCAATGTCATAGACTTTCCTGAAGCCTGGAACCACACTCGTAAGTATTTCATGTTTACTTTTATCCTTCTACGCAGTCGTATACTCCTTGTTCGTGAATTAACCCTTCTCCTTTTGCAGCTACTGCTCGACCTCTTCAGTTGGTGGTGCATCTCGCTGACTGGTTAGACAAGTCCTTCCTTGCACTATGGGGATCCACGACTGGTCGGCCTTTGGCAAAAGTAAAAGCCGATTTCTCCTCCGATAGGTAACGCCATTCTTTGGAGGGTGTTCTACTTGCACTCGCCTACTTTATTGTTCTTATCTTTCTACATTTCTTTCTAGGCCCTGCTAAGGATGCTACCAAAAGGAACTTAGCATGGACACCTTCTTTTAGGAGGAGGAGGGGCGCTGCTTCCTCTACTCCTGCCCCTAGTTCTTCTTCTACTCCCGCTCTTTCCTTGTTTCCTCCCTACATTGATGACGAGGAATTTTCTCCGCACAACGCGGACCTGAGGCCCAAGAAGAGGAAGACCGTAGATAAGGGAGACGACATACCGGTGGCGGTTGATTTATCAAGAACCTCTCTTGAAGCTGTGATGCAAGGTACCGTGGTGGCGCCAGCCGAGGGAGATATAAGGGCGACCTCAGAGGTGCCTATCTTGGAGGGACTTGATGTTGCTGCTTCTCCTCAACCTGAAGAGGATAAGCATTCGTGAATGTTATTGATGACGCCCCTGCTCGTTTCGAGTATGGGGGCCTCGTCTTCTGGACCGACTCGGGAGGCTTCTCCTGTTGATAGGGGGATAGACAAGATGCTCATTGAGCAGGGTGATGAGTAGGATGAACTCGATGGCGATGAGTCCGACTCCGACCTCGACCTTGAGGATCTCGAGATAATCGATAGCGGGACCACTCAGGTTGAAGTTAGAGTGGAAGGGGGATCAAGGAGTATCACGATTCCATTGAATCGTGATTTACTTAAAGATGCTGAGGATGTGGTTCATGCCTTCGGTCCCCTCTGCTCTGAAGCCGAGCATGAGACTCTCCGGGAGCTGGGTGATAGCACCCTGTCCAAGAGCATTGCTGATGGTAGGCTAGAAACCCATATTTTAGTCATAGTTTGCACTCTAATCACTGCATTTTACATGGGAATTTAATTAATGGTCGTTTGCACTTATTACGTGTTTTATGCCTTGCAGGAAATAATTGTAATCTATTAAGATAATTTGGAGCTGATTTGAACAAGTTGAAGCTTTGAAGCATGAGTAAAAGCCTAAGAAATTAAGTCAGGATCACGTTCGGGGGTCGAGGACCAAATCTGGATGTCAAAAAGTGAGAAAAAAATTACTCTGAGAAAAATGCACTACCGCACCACGCCATGCCTAGCGGGGCGCTAGTGCAAAATTCCTGTAGAGTGAAAAACTAGGCCTCTAAACTTTCTCACTAATGCGGTGCATGGTGAGCCGCCCGATGCGCCGCGATAGTGTATTTTCTCGCCCAACTTTTCTTACTTCGGCTTGGAAAGGATAGTTTCTTCCGGGCCCGTTCCTACATGGTATATCAAAAATACGAATTTTAGAGGACTTTTGACCTTGGAAGCTTTGGGAGAGCATTGGAGGCGACAAGACACAAGATTTCATAAATAATTCAATACGGGAGTTTGGATTGTAATGTTAGATTGATGCTTTCTCACTCTTTAATTATATTTGTTGATGACTTCCTCCATAATTATGGAGTAGTTCACCTTAGGTTTTGACATGATTTTGACTTGGTTGTTGTTTATGAATTTGATTACTGTTTAATTGCTTGAATTTAATGGAAAAGCTTTAATAGGTGATTTTTCTCTTTATAGTGTTTAATCGAAAGAGGAACATCTTATTGAATATCATTGCAGCGTATGTCTTAGTTTATTTTGGTGATTCTTTGAAGTAATCAAGAGAGCTTTTTGAGTTACCGTTTAAATTAAGAGTGAGAAATATTCGCGAGAAGTTTTTCTTAGATCAGTCCTACCAATAGATTCTTGCAAGTTTCACCGCACTTCACATTAGTTTATTTGAAAGATTTAGATTTAATCGAGAGAAGAGTCTGAACCGGAAGTATAAGCTTATCACCTATTGAATTCGTGATATCGATAGAAGCTCAAGAGCAAAATATCATAGTATCATATCCAGAATAAAATCTTGCACCCATCATGTCAAAACGCTTGTTTCTCACATTGATAAGAAATCAACTCTGCTAATCTCTAGTTTTTTGCAGTCAATTGTCAATTGCTTTACTTTAGTAGTTAATCGTAGTTCATAATCATTCCAATCAAGTTTTGATCATCCTGAATAGCAGTTAAACTAGAAATTACTAGAGCATTATTTAAATCCAATCCCTATGGATAGGATAATCATACTATAATATATTTGGCTAGCAAGCATCAATTTTGTGTTGTGTTTTGCGCTCGTCAATTGCCGGCCTCGCTCTTACGGTAAATCTTTTCCTTCTTTTCTCATTTTCTCTTATTTGCTTAAGTTTGCTTCCAAGTCTTATTTTTACTTAATTTTCTTTTCTTTCGTTACCATTATCCTAGAGATCGAGAGTGTGCGAAGAGAGAAGAAGCGAAAATAGATCTATCAGAAATTGAGGACGAAGTACGAGGAGTTTCGTAGGAAGTATAGAGAGGCTGAGAGGCGGCTCCATGAGGGGGGAAACACGCCTACACTGAGGGAGGAGCTGAGGTAGAAGAATGAAGAATTGCTTGCATCTGTGGAGCGGTTCGGCACTCTCGAGGGCACATTGAAGATAAAAGAGGAGGAGCTTGAGTTGAACAGGGGTTGAGAAGCCTACTGTCGTGATCTCCAAATTTGAGTTGATCAACTGCAAGGTCAGCTGAATGAAAATCAATTCAAAATGGACGGGCTTAGGGTAGAGGTAATCATTAAGCAACAACAGCTTGAGGAGGCGTAGTCTTCCCGGATGAAGACTTTGAGAACCGCTGCTTTTTTGGAGTTGGTGAACAGAGGTCTTCGTGCCAACTGGGACAATGTTCAATCGATGGCCAAAGCGAAGGAAACCAGACTCGATGAGAGGATTAGCGAGTTGGAGAAAGACAATGCTGAGCTTCTTGAGCGGGTTTTCGCTATGGAGGGCAAGAACGCCAAACTACTTGAGCGACCCTCTACTTTTTCTGCCACTGAGTTTCCAGCCCTCCCTCGAGAGCGATACGAGGAGTGGGTCCTTGCCGAGGCTCGAATAGAGGTGATCCGCGAGTTGGGTCATACGGGCTTCATCTGCGAAACACCTTTGGAGGAGGCTCAAGCTAAGGCTGGTGAAGCTCGGTTGGCCCGCAGTTATGATCCTGACACACCTTAGCCTGATGCCGTGGATGAAGATGAAGGGGGCTTCTACCATCCTGAAGACAGTTCCTGGTGTGACTCCGCTTACAACCGAGACGGGGATGGAGAGGGTTTCGGAGACCATGGCGGTGAATGCCATTAGATATTTGCCTTTGTTTTTGTTTAGTTTTTTGTACTTTTCTCTTCTCGGTGCCTTTGTGCGCCTTTGTAAATACTCCTTATTCAAATATCAAAGTTGATTTTTGCTTTGTATGTACCTTTTTTATTTTTGCATTTCATGTTTCTATACTTGTGTGTATTGTTTCTGTACTTTCTTCCTTCATTGGTATCCTTTGGGCTTACGATAGTGTGGAGTTGAGTGGTCACGGGCCAAGGAGTTTTTTGGTCTTGTTAGTCGAACGTCCATATTTCTAGTTGAGATGTGTCCAAGGGCCAATAGGTGTTGTTCGAGCTGGTCGAACATACCTTTTTGTTGAGTCGTGGTCAAGGGCCAATTAGTGTTTGTTCAAGCTGGTCGAATATACCTTTTCGTTAAGTCATGTCCAAGGGCCGATAGGTGTTGTTTGAGCTAGTCTAACAAACTTTTGAGTTAAATTGAGGCCGACGGCCGATAAGTATTGTTCGAGCTGGTCGAACGTACCTTTAAGCTAAATCGAGGCCGAGGGATGATGGGTGTTGTCCGAGCTTGTCGAACATATCTTTAAGTTGAATTGAGGCAGAGGGTTGATAGGTGTTGTTCAAGCTGGTCGAACGTACCTTTAAGTTAAATTGAGGCCGAGGTCCAGTAGGTGTTATTCGAGCTGGTCGAATGTACTTTTAATTTGAATTCAAGATAAGGGCCAACAGGTGCTGTTCGAGCAAGCCGAACGTACCTTTAAGTTGAATTGAGGCAGAGGGCCGATAGGTGTTGTTCGAGCTGGCTGAACGTATCTTTAAGTTGAATTGAGGTCGAGGACGAACGGTTTTGTTCGAGGTGGTCGAACGTACCTTTTTAGGAGAGCATTTTCAATGAGCAGGTATCTCGTTTATTTCAATATCTCCGCTCCTCAATCTCGTCAAGGTCTTGTCTTCTATTCTCGTTGTTGTCGTTGTCGTTGCCACTCTCATTATGTACCTTAGGCTGGGTTCTCCAATTTCAAAAGGTGTGACAGCTTTAGTCCCATAGACTAGAGAGTAAGGTGTTTCTCATGTGCTCATTTTTGGGGGTCGTCCAGTGCGCCCAAATTATTCCTAGAAGTATCTCTGGCCACAATCCCTTGTCCTCTTCGAGTCTTTTCTTCATGATGTTCAAGATTAACTTGTTGGAGGACTCTGCTTGCCCATTGCTGGCTGGGTGGTACGAGGTTGAGAGTATCCTTTTAATGTGCCATTTTTTGAGAAACTCGGTGATTTTTGTTCCCGTGAATCGGGGTCCGTTATCGCAGCTTATCTCTTTAGGCAGGCTAAATCGGCAGATGATGTTTTTCCATATGAAGATTATTACCTCTTGCTCGTGAATTTGGCGAATGCACCTACTTCCACCCATTTAGAGAAGTAGTTTGTTAAAACTAAAAGGAATTTAACATTACCTCGTTTTGTCGGAAGCGGTCCCACGATGTCCATTCCCCACTTAATGAATAGTCAAAAAGAGGTGACAGAATGAAGGTGTTCACCTGGTTGGTGGATTATTGGGGCGTATTTCTTGCACTGCTCGCATTTCTTTATGAATTCTAGGGCATCACGTCTTTCTTCATGGTGGGCCAATAGTATCCCGCCCGTACAAGGCATCTGACGAGTGCTCGTTCACCGGAATGGCTGCACAGTGGCCTTCGTGGACTTCCTCGAGAACACGTTGGGTTTGATTTGGGCCCAAACATTTTGCTAAGGGGCCGCCATACGTTATCTTATGCAAGTAGTTGTAACGGAGGCTGTACCTAGCTGCTTGCATTCTCAGCTTCCTGGCTTCCTTTTTGTCATTTTGGACGGTACCATCCTGCAAATAGTTTATAATACAATTGCGCCAGTCCCATGTTAGGCTTAAAGATTTTACCTCGATGTGGTCTAGTGCCGAGCTGAGGAGATGCACCACGCTTCTATCTCCAGGAGTTATGCTTTTTGTTGCGGCACCTAATTTGGCGAGAGCGTCTGCCTCGGCGTTCTAAGTTCATGGAACCTGGTCGAGCTGACACTCATTAAATTCGGGTAGCACTCTGCATATCTCGGTTTAGTATCTCTGCAACTTTTGTTCTTTGATCTGGAAAGTCCTGGTAACTTGGTTGACGGCGAGCTGAGAATCGTAGCGTCGCATTAGATGTCTCGCCCCATATTCGAGTGCTAGTCTTAAAACTACAATCACGATCATACTCGGCCTTGTTGTTAATCATATCTGGGCACCTTATAAATTGGCGAACGACTTCGCCGGTGGGGACTTCGAGCACGAGTCCTAGTCCGGACCCGCATGCGTTGGACGCGCCATCAGTGTGTAAGACTTAGAGGTCTTGTGTTAATTGAGAAGCTTGAGTATCTATTCTCTCAGCCTCGGACATCACTTTGGCACTGAGGTCCGTGAAAAAGTCAGCGAGCACTTGTGATTTTATTGTTGTGCGAGGCTGATAAGTGATGTCGTTCTCACTTAATTCGATCGCCCACTTGGCCAGCTTCCCTGACAACTCGGGTTTGTGCAATATGCGCCTTCAAGGAAACGTCGTGATGACCGAGATTGGGTGGCACTTAAAGTACGACCCAAGTTTTCGTGAAGTTACGACAAGGGCAAGAACTAGTTTTTCGAGGTGAGGATACCTCATCTTGCGTTGATAAGTGTTTTGCTGATTAAATAAATTGGTTGCGTACCTTTGTCTTCTTGAACTAGGACTGCGCTTACCGCTACTTCTGAAACAGCGAGGTAGATGACCTCGAAATGAATCTAAATAGGGCGGCGATTCGACCTGTCAGCCTCTAGACTTGTTTTCTTAGTGGTTAGATGTTCTGATATCCCGTCGATAGCTTTAATTTGGTCTAGGTTGACTTCAATTCTGTGCTATGATACCTGAAAGCCTAAAAACTTATCCGAAGTTATGTCAAATGCGCATTTCTGTGGGTTCAATTTCATCCCAAACTTCCTCAAGATTTGAAATGCTTATTTTAGATGGTCGATGTGATCCTCGGCCCTCACGCATTTAACCAACATGTCGTCGATGTATACTCCTATGGTTCTACGGATATGACTTTTGAACATCTTCGTAACTAGCCTTTGATAGGTAGCTCCCGTGTTCTTCAACCCGAACAACATGACTCTATAGCAGTACGTTCCTTAGTGAGTGATGAATGTGGTTTTCTCTTGGTCGTCTTCTTCCATGAGTATTTGATTGTAGCCTGAGTAAGTGTCTAGAAAATTTAGCTGCTCGTGTCCTGCTATTGCATCGATGAGCTAGTCGATGTGTGGCAATGGGAAGGAATCCTTTGGGCAGGCCTTGTTCAGATCGGTGAAGTCCATGCACATCCTCCATTTCCCGTTCTTCTTTTTTACCATTACTATGTTGGCAAATCACTTGGGGTACTTCGACTCCCCAATAGAGCCATTGGCCAATATTTTCTCTACCTCCTCGTAGACGTCCTCGTTGATGGTGGGGTTAAACTTTCGTCGGGCTTGCGTTATTGGGGGTAGTAGGGGTCGACCTTTAGATTATGTGTGGATATCTCCTTGGGGATGCTGAGCATATCTGCATGGCTAAAGGCAAACAAGTGTACGTTAGCTATTAAAAATTGACCAAATTTACCTGGATCTTAGATTTTGTAGCCGATGTAGGCTTTTTTGCTGGGGTCGCTGTGATCAAGATGGACGGGATTGAGGTCCTCCATGGTTGACCCTGCAGCTTCGACCGTTTCTGGGTCCATAATGGTGTCTTTGGTTTCGACCTACGAGGACCTCGACTTGCTGATTGCTATGCTTCTTTTTTCTTTTTCTTTCTTTTGTTAGGTTGTCGTACCATCCAAAGCAATCCGCTAGCATTCACGAGATGTGCGTTGTTCCCCTCGTATGCTGAATATTCCCCGGGGGTTGGGAACTTGATCACTTGGTACAAGCTAGAGTGAACTACCCTCTTGGGGTGTATCCATGGTCGACCTACGATGGCATTGTATGCGGTGTCCTGATCCATGATATAGAATTTGGTCTCCAGTGCTACCCCACCATCGAGGACGGGTAGTGTGATCTCACTCGAAGTTCGTTCAACTACATTATTAAAATCGGTTAGTGTGATGCAGCGCAACACTATCTTATCCTTAAGTCGCATCTGTACAACGGCTCGAGGATGGATGATACACGCTCCGCTTCAGTCGTCTACCATTATTCTCCTAACACCAGTATCAATAATTCGTAAAGTAATAACAAGTGCATCATTGTAAGAGAAAGTCAAACCATCGGCATCTGACTCATTGAAGATGATACTTTCTTCGAGTCTGTCATACGGTTCGTGGGTGATAGATCCCTTGAGTTTGTGAGTGGCAGTGAACTTGATGCCATTGATGGAGGCGTCGTCACTGCCACCAATCATCATGTTGATGATGCAAGCGGGTGAAGGTGGCTTTGGTGGGCCTGGACATTCTCGACCCCTTGCTAAGGTGTTCCCGCCTTTGTCGTTGAGTAATTCTTTGAGGTGCCCTTGCTGTAGCAGGTTCGCTACCTCCAATATAAGTGCGCGGTAGTCTTCCGTTTTATGTCCACGTTCTTGGTGGAACTCACAGAAAGCATCGGAATTCGTGGTGCGTGGGTCGGACCTCATCTTTGGTGGCCACTTCACTTTTATCTTGAGCTTCTCAAGTGGGTAAACCACCTCTGTAGGTGATACACATAAGTTATAAGCAGATAGTAGGGGCCATAGCTCGATCGTTTCTATGGATGTCTGATCTCGGCCAAGAGGGTTCGTCTTAGTGGTGGAAGTTGGGGACGGGTGCCTTAATGTAAGTTTGATGTCGATCTTTGTCTGATCACAGTACTGAAGGATCTCTCCTCTAGTTGTCCATGTGTTCCCTCCGGGGTTCGGATTGAACTAAGGTGAGTCGTCGTGTTGTTCCATTGAGGTCTTCGTCATCTGCCCTGACCTCGGCATAGTAGCTATTATAGATCTCGTCCCAGGTAGCCATTGGTACTTCATCAATCGGCTCAGTAACTTTTTGGTCGCCTTTGATCCTTCTCTGTTCAGTCCGTTTTGAAAAGCTTCCATGGCCATTCCTTCGGAGACATCTGGTAAAGTCACCCTCACCCTGTTGAATCGGGCAAGGAAGCCCCTTAGTCCCTCTCATGGGGATTGTCTAATGGCGAAGCTATCATTCACCTTCATTTAAGATTTCTTGGCCCCAACATGTGCTGTCATGATCTTGTCTACCATCTCTTCGAATATTTCTATGGAGTAGGTTGATAGCTGCAAATACCATGTCAACGCCCCTCCTGTGAGGGTTTAACCAAATTTTTTTCAACAAGATGGAGGACACCTGTTCTTTGGTAAGGTCGTTGCCTTTTACTGCGGTGACATAGTGGGTTATATGGTCCTCCGGATCGTGCACTCGGAGATACGGGGCATCTTGAAAGTTTATGGTATGGCATGAGGAGCCGCTTCTTCCATGTATGGCTGTTCCACGAACCTGCCGGCGTCTCTCTTTGTTAATAGTTTGGGGGCAGCTAGTATCTTGTCTATCCATTCTTGGTGTTCTTTTATCTATTCCTTGAGTGCCTTGTTCTCGTTCTTCATTTCCTCTATTCTTTTTAACACGGCGACGAGGACGTTGCATCTGCAGTGTTAGCAATTGTATGAGTGTTACCTGAAGTGGGAGGGTTTGGTTGGCCATCTCATTCATTCTCATGGTGTGCTGCATGGATTCTTGTGGTTTACGTGATCGTGCATGGAGCTTGCTTGCTCATTACGCTTACCAAAGTGTCGGTTAGCCAAGCTTCGAGGAGCTTTTTCATAGCGGGTGGCTCCCGCTCTCCCGCGTATGTGGAAGCTCCCTTTCCATTCAATTTGATTGTGTTGCAGAAGGGTGTAGGCAACTTCCCTAATCGGGGGGATGCCGTGGGGGTCACCTCCTCATCTTGGGTGTCATACCCTTCGTCGATGGCACTCATAAGGTTGAGTGGGACGTTGTCCCTTGCTTTTGTTCTGTTCCCTTCGCTACCTGCCATGGAATCCTTGTATACATATAAAGATAAGGATAACTCAATAGCATGACAGATTAACAAATCACGAAAGTTGTAGATCTGGATGAAAACTAAAAATTTGACTAAGAGATCCCCACAGACGGCGCCAAACTGTATGACTCAAAATTTTGATCTAGATTTGTATACAATTAGATTTAAGAGGAAAAGAGTTAATCTAAGTCAATATTAATATCTAAATATCAGATCTAGTATTTTTTATGAAAAATATCAAAACGTGTGTTGTTAGATAAAAGTGCCTTAGAACAATAATGGCTTAAGAATGCGAAAAATAGCAATAAATGACAATAAATGGCATTTAAGTAATAAGTGGAACAAGGTTCACCCGACAGGGGTGAGATTTTCCACTGACCTATCTGACAATGTTAGATGATGATGAGCAATTGAATATTCCGATTCTTCTTTGATCGAGAGAGAAAAATATAGGGAAAGAGGTGTAAAGGTAAATTTTGTATGTATTAAATAAAGAGAGAATCTTTACAGAGAATGTCAATGTTGTTATTTACAAAAATGTTCAATGCCCTTTCTAGAACTACATCTATTCCTATTTATAAGGGTATATGGGCCACATAACCCTAGATAGTACAGCAGAGAGGAATATTCGCTAGAATATTCTCTTAGGAAATCTAAATCCTTAAACTAGTCGTTACTGCGTACTGAGGACGGATACTCATTCTTGTCCTCGTCTTCTGTCAAGCCACCTCGTCCTCGACGATGATATGCCTCCTTTACAGGACCTCGACCTTTTGGAGTCAGGTTGACACGTCATAACGTCGACATGTCACAGCCTTCAAAGGCTTTTATCTCTGACGATCGAGTCGAATACATGATATAAAGTTTTTCGCCCATACAAGTATGATATACTTTTATTCTTAGATTATTAGCATGATATACTTTTATTCTTAGATTATTATTACTATTTATTGTTTAATTGTTATCTTTCATTTTGGTTTTCTTAATATTTTGTTATTGCTATTACTTGTTGCCATTGCTTTGTTTCATATTTTCTTTAGCCGAGGGTCTATCAGAAGTTCGTCCAGAGTAAGGGTAAAACTTGCGATATATTAGCATTCCTAGATCCAACTTATGAAAAATCACTGAGTTTGTTATTATTACTGTGATAGTTGTCATTCGCTTGAATATTCACATATTTTAAGACTTTAAAAGGCTGATGTGAATATTCAAGCTTGTTGATTCCACTAAGCTAAATTGGGAAATTCCACGTTCTTTTGGATATAAGTGCAAAGGAGCGTACTGTACCATATAAGAATAATAACTGTCCTACAAGATCAACGTTATAGTAGCCTAAATTTAATTGATTTACTAACTTTGGGGTAAGAGTTCCGTATCTGAGTTTTGCCGATCCATTAGAAACCCAAAAATGGAAGCATGGGCCTAATGTAGTGTGGAAATGCTATCATGTTCTCATTTTTAACTATATTTTTTAAAATATATTCATACTTTGTAATGTATTAAAAAATTAATCAATTCTGCTCAAACTTCAGGACACGACGTCCTAGAGTTTAAACCTCAAAGTTCAAACTTCAGGACATCGTGTCCTAAAGTTCAAAAATTGTGTCCAGAAGTTCGAATCGTATTCCTGAAATTAGTAGTTCAAAAATTCAGGACACTTAATCCTGAATTTCAAATTAGCAGCTCAAAAATTCAGGACATTAAGCTCTGAATTTCCAAATTCATGATACTTAGTCCTGAAATTTGGACGAATTGGCTAATCTTTAAATACATTGTAAATTATGAATATATTTTAAATGGCTGGCTTAAAAGTGACTATTGCTGCACTTCGCCCATAAATTTGGGGGAAGTACACAAACAACCATTCTTAGGGTCCTGAAAACTTGAACTAGAAATCTTAATTTCTGAAGAATCCTAAAAAATTAAACTGAAAAAAATTCATAACATATTGATTAATTCCTAAATAGCAGCCATTTACAGTAGCTACTTGGTGCCATTTCTATAATAAATTTTGAAGCGCATGTTTAGTTAGCCCAATTTCAATAAATTGAACAATATTTGACCCACTGTCAATTTTGGGGCTATGGTTTATGAGATTGAGAGAGATGATTGACGCGAAAAGGGACTTTTTGGGTGGCCTTAGCGGAATATTTCCAAATTTGCATTATTTAGAAAATGATCTCGGACCTGCACAAACTCTTCATGGGTTTCTCTATCGGATTAAATTGTTTATCGAACTCTATCGGATTATCATACTTTTGCTCTTCAGGATTTCTCCACCAAGCCGATAGGGTTGATGTTATTATTACTATACTTATCTATTTAGTTATTCATTGAAGTCAATCAGATTGTCATACTTCTGCTCTTTAGGGATTTCTCTACCGGATCGATAGAATTGATGCTATATTTTGTCTACCTTTCTATTAAGTTGTTCATCGAAGTTTATCGGATTGGCATACTTTTTCTGGGTTATTTTAACAAAGTCTTCTTCGAATTTGCAATTTCAAATTTTGATCAAATCGCCCCAAATCTGCTTAAGATTATCTCAAATTTAAAACAAAGCTTCCAAATACCAAAAAAAAAAAATTCCAAGCACCAATTTAATCGAATAACATCAAATCAAAAAGACTTATTTTTTTCAATACTTTCTAAGGTTCCAAGAATGGAGTTTTGAGATTTTTACAATAAATCACCAAAATATGTGTCTGAACTAAAAGTTTAAGCATAAATTGTCAACATTCAAACGATTTTAACAATAAATCGGTCATTAACTCTATTTTCATCATCAAACAAGAATTTCAAGCTTTTAAAATTAAAGAATTATGATGTTCAAGTAAAAAAAAGAGGACATTTTGCTAAGACCATAAAAGTGATGGCTTTCCACCAAGATCGCCTCATTTGGGGGTCACCTGGTGCTAATTTATGTTTTTTTGGTGAAAAACAATCTTATTAATCACCTACGAAAACAATACAAATTCCTTCAAATCCTTACAGAAACAGAACCAAACTAAGAGCCCCAACAAATTTAACTATTTGTCCCAGATTTGGGAATAGGTAGTTCATCTTTCTATACAACTTGTCAATCTATTCTATCTCCCTTTTACTCTATCTTCCTATACTGTATATTTTATATGTATATTCCTCTTTGATATTTGCATATCTTCTGAACTTGTAATGCATTGATTCCACATAACTTGATTTATTGCTTTTCATATTACGTAGATTAGAGCCCGCAAATACTGTTAGTGCAAATTTCTTACATATTCTTTTTCATGCTCCTGAGAGATTGGTATCAGCAACTCTAATTTTCATCCAATTAATAATTTCTTGGAAGCATGCTTTGCCAGAATACATTCAAAGTAGAGGTGATCTAGCCCACAAATTCTACAGCTTGATTCTTGTCAGAACCCAAGTTCGCATTCTATCCATTGTCATCAGCCTATTGTGAGCAGCAATCTAGCATATGTCGCTATATTTTGGGATGTTCCATGAGTTCCAAAACCCATCTCCAATTCTGCCATGTGACTGCACTACCCAATTTCCATTTATACCCACCGACTATTGTATAATTCCAATAGGGTCGAGCAATGGTTTCAAGATGGTTAAAAGAAAATAGTTATTCATCCAAATTATTCATTAAAAAATGGGTTGGATAATAAATTTTTTAAAAACGGGTCAAATATAGATAATAACCATATTATCCATTTGAAAAATAGATAACCAATGGATAAATAATTGGTTTAACTTTTACATTTGTAAAACTTCAAATTGAGGGTTCCTCAACTTTGAGAGACTAGAAATTCTCCCAAAAGTGATAATATTCAAGAAATCATGGATAATATGAATATTCATAGCATCCACCGTTTTACCCGTTTTTTATCCGTAGTAAATATGAGTCGGATCAAATAACCTATCAACTTTTGTATTACCCATTTTCGTTCCGACCCATATATGATCCGACCCGCTCCTTCACCACCCTAGCCTTGAGCCAACCATTTCCAACATATCCAGCTTGAAACTTATCCTTCCCATAACATATTTTCTCTCGGTACCAGTTACATTCTTGTGGAAGTGTATACTGCCATCAATCTATCTCCTTTAAATAAACGTGATTCACCCATCTTAGGCCATCTTCAATCTTGTGTCAGTTTTTACGCCAAATGCTATTTTGATATAAGATTTGATATTTTAGTGTTCTAATCCAATATTATTTCCTATATCATTTTGATGTGTGAATAATGTTACACCAATACCATTAATACCATTACTTATTTTGTTATTATCTTTTATTATATAACACTTTCAATTTAACATATAATAAATTTTGTAACTACTTATAATTTCTATGTAATATCTTTATAATATTAATTTTACATCTTAATATTGGTGTATAAATTTTAGAAGTTAATTCTCGTATATATAAAATTATAAATTAATTTTATTATAAGTTATAATTGTATATAGAAAATATATAACCATCACAAAAATGAAAAGTGTAATAAATACAACACCTAAAGCATAACTTCATATATTGGTTAGCTATGCATAATAGGCTGTTAACTAAAGAGACTGGCTCGTTTGGGAATCTGTCAAGAAACCACATGTCTCATATGTGGGGTTGTCACGACCCAAAATTCAAGCCGTCGTGATGAAACCTAACTCAACCCGCTAGGTAAGTCAATTAACTATAAAACACAATATAATAATAATGATGTGTGTCAAAGATGAGATAACTGAATTTATATAATCATGAGCGTCTAAGATTTTAGATTTCTTTACAAATCGGAATTGAAATAATTACAATTTCTGTTTGAACTGTTAATGAATAGAATTTGAATCTAATGCTACCAACAACTAGTGATAGCCTTAACTGGAACGCAGGTACATCTTCTGATCCAACTCCCGCCGCACGCAGCAACATCAGCATCCAACATCTGCACGCAAGGTGCAGAAGTGTAGTATGAGCACAATTGACCATATGTACTCAATAAGTAACAAACCCTAACCTTAGGTTGAAAGTAGTGGCGAGCTTGGACAAGGGTCAGAGTCCAACTCCAATAACCAACAACAATTCATAACATTATAATAAATATAGTACAAGAAATAACTCAGCTTGTTCATAGTTATAGAAAAATAGGCATGCTTTTCAAGTATAACAGTAGATCCCAAATCCTTCACCGAAAAACCCCAAAGATAGATGAGTAAGTTTGAAAACTGTGATTTTTCCTAAAAACCTTTCAACAATAAATAAGATGTTTCATTTTCAGATAGCATGAGGATAATACATCTCTATGCCTCTATGTCAATATATAGGTGAAATCATGAATGTCACCAAAAACCGGGTAGTAGAAGAAAATGCATCTCTATGCATGTATCTCAAGTACGCATGCCAAATATAATGTAGCTCAGTGATGAACTCATGTACTCACACTCTCAGAGTACTCAATCTCACTGTCTCATAATTTTCAGTCATCACGCTCAATCACTTGACACACTCAGTCACTCAGTATTGTAGGCAGATCCAGCCCAAACATAATAACTGCTAGCAACTGCACTCACTGGGGGTGTGCAGACTCCGGAGGGGCTCCTTCAGCCCAAGCGCTATAATCCACACGGACAACTCACGTGTTGCATGGACAACTCATGTGCTATAGTATCCATATCTGGATCTGCACAGCCAACTCACGTGCTGCACGGACAATTCACGTGCTATAGTATTAATATCTGGATCCGTACAGATAACTCGCGTACTTCACGGACAACTCTCGTGCTATAATATCAATATTTTCACAATCAGGGCCTCGGCCTCACTCAGTCATCAATCTCTCCAATCTCTCGGGCTCACAACATTCATGCTAAGCAACCCTAGTCAATGATATGAGATGCGACAATATACAATAATAGAGACTCAGATATGATATGTAATGATGAATACGACTAAGTACATAACTGCAATTAAACAAATAACTCAACAGCAAGGAACGACCACTGTGGGTCTCAATAGTACCAGCATATAGCCTAAACATCATGTCTAGCATAAATTACAGCTCAAGTGCTCTAACACATACAGTACAGTAAAAATATTCAGATAAGATAGCTACATAGTTCCATGGAATCGACTAAATCACAATTCATATGGTGCACGTTCATACGCCCATCACCTAGCATGCTCGTCACCTCAACATCAATCACATAATACGTAATTCGGAGTTTCATAGCCTTAGCACCAAGTTTAGAAATATTACTTACCTCGAACAAGCCAAATCCAATACCGAGCAAGCCAGACGATGCTCCAAAATGCCATCACGCGCATACCGACCTCCAAATGGCTCGAAACTAGCCAAAAGAAACTCAAATACATCAAATAATGCCGAAGGAAATAAACTCAATCGATAAAGATCGAATCTTTAATCAAAAGCCCAAAATCATCCCATAAGTCAAACTCGGGCCCGCACCTCGAAACCTGAAAAAACTCACAAAATCCGACAACCCATTCAATTATGAGTCCAACCATACTAGTTTCACTCAAATCCGACTCCGAATCGATGTTCCAAACTCAAAAACTCACTCTATCAAACTTTAGGCAAACCCCCCCAAATTTTCTCTTTTGAAATCATCAACCAATTGCCAAAAATGAAGAGAGATTCATGATATAAAATCAAAAATAAGTAGAGAACACTTACCCAATCCACATAGTAAAAATTGCTTCGAGAATCGTCTTAATCCGAGCTCCATAGCTCCAATTATGATAAAATGGCTGAAACCCCCGAAATAGAGTACTTATAATTCTGCCAAGGCATTCCTCTTACGCGAATGCGGAAAATCCATTGCGTTCGCGATGAACAAAACTAATCTGCCGCCAAAATACTCTACGCGTTCGCGACATAGCCCTCGCGAACACGATGCACAACAGCTCCACCTTACGCGATCGCGTAAGCTACTTCACGAACGCAAAGGCATACTCCCTAGTCCCAGCTTCTCATCTCTACCCTACGCGAACGCAGTCATAAGGGCGCGAACGCGATGTCCAGACCTTACAAAGGGCGCGAACGCAATGCCACCTGGCACGAACGCGATGAAGGAAAAAGGCCAGCTCCTCTGATACACTACGCGATCACGTCCAATCTTCATGACCGCGAAGAAGGTTTGAAACACAACAAACACTAGCTACTAGCAGTGCCAAAATGAAGGAAAATGATCCGAATACCTTCTGAAACACGCCCGAGCCCCTCGAGACCCCGTCGGAACATTCCAACAAGTCCCATATCATAACACGGACTTACTCGAGGCCTCAAATCACGCATAACAACATCGAAACGAAGAATCGCATCTCGAATCAAACTTAATGAACTTTGAACTTTTTCAACTTTCACAACTCGTGCCGAGAATATCAAATCAACTCGGAATAAACTCTAATTTTTGCATACAAGTCCCAAATGACATAACAAAGCAATTCCAATTCCCGGAACCACAAATTGAATCGGATATCTACAAAGTCAACTCTCGGTCAAACTTATGAACTTTTCAATCCTTCAAATTTCCAATTTTTGCCAGTTAGTGCCTAATCCTTCTAGAAATATCTAAATGCAAATTCGGGCATACGTCCAAGTCCTAAATCACCATCCGGACCTAACAGAACCATCAAAACTTCATTCCGGGGCCAAATTCACAAAAGACAAACTTAATCACCTCTTCCAACTTAAAGCTTCAATCATGAAATTCTTTCTTTCAAATCGATTCGAATAACCTGAAAACCAAAAGCGACGATTCAAACAAGTCATAATACATCATACAGAGCTACTCATGCCTTCAAACTACCAAGCAAAGTGCAAAGGCTCTAAGCGAGCGGTCGAGTCGTTACAGGAGGGCCACGAAAATAATATAACATTTATACTTTGATTCCCCATTCTCAAAAGCATGTGCACAGGAAGTACTGGTATGGATGAACATGGGGGTGCAGCACTGGGAATTGAAGGGTATCTGGAGACGTATGACTAGAAGAACAAGAGGCCAAGTATGCAAATAGATAACAATCTCGATACTGGCAGCACTAGTGTATCACATCTGGAGAGTGAGGAATGGTTCCCATTAGAATCAAAGAGTCCCTAGACCTCACATGATTGTCAATACTAAGGAGGAATGAAAATGAAAAATACACGACATACTAGGTAGGAGATCATTAATACAAAACCAAAGAGCATGGGTAGAAAGATTACTGTAAATAGAAGCAATAGTACAATTGATATGATGTAGTCAGAGTAGATCAGATATGATGTTGGTGGGG